>JAKCPI010025617.1:0-185311 GCA_023213315.1 Euborellia annulipes | reverse complement strand
TCTTTGACCATTAGGGTGCATTAAGTGCCCATTTTATTATAGAAATATTTTAACAGCGGTCAAGCTACGCCATAGCTAGTTACGCGTTGCTTTACATCATATTTGTCCTGCGTTGTAAAATCGGAAATCCTTTGAGGTCGATTATTTTTTTTCATATGAACGAATCGAACCAAGAGAGTTGTATATGTTAGAGATAAGTAGACTTGTTTGTGCTTACTATGTCGGGATACATGCAGATGTGGTTGTTTATTTTAGCTATTTGTATAGCCTCATTTTGTTTATAAACATGATTGAGGTAGATTGGGACATCTGGCGAGAGGCACATGTGGACACTAATAAATAAGAAATTGTATATAACATTTAAGATATTATATGGTGGACAGGGCCGCAGACAGACTTGACGAGCCCGGGGCTACTTACAAAATATACCAAACAATGTGGTACTTTATTTGAAACCTCTCGCATATTAATCTTATTTCAAAAGACTTTCCGATGAGCTAGAGGTGGAGAGTTTGATATTTAAGGGTCATTTTCATGACGCTAATCATCGAATTGGTTTTTACCAAAATATACCAAACTAATGTGGTACTTTATTTGATGCCTCACGCTTTCTTAATATTGGGACACGAGGCACATTGGGACATTCGAATTTTAGCGGTACTAAATGTAAAGTTAGATTGTACTCTTTGACCATTAGGGTGCATTAAGTGCCCATTTTATTATAGAAAAATTTTAACAGCGTCAAGCTACGCCATAGCTACTTACACGTTGCTACATCATATTTGTCCTGCGTTGTAAAAAAATCGGAAATCGTTTGAGGTCGATTATTTTTCATATGAACGTATGAATAAAGACAGTTGAAATATTAGAGATAAGTAGACTTGTTTATTCTTACTATTTCGGTACATGCAGATGTAATTGTTTATTTTAGCTATTTGTATAGCCTCATTTTGTTTATAAACATGATTGAGGTAGATTGGGACATCTAGCGAGAGGCACATGTGGACACTAATAAATAAGAAATTATATATAATATTTAAGATATTATATTGTGGACAGGGCCGCAGACAGACTTGACGGGCCCCGGGGCTACTTACCAAAATATACCAAACTAATGTGGTACTTTATTTGAAACCTCTCGCATATTAATCTTATTTCAAAAGACTTTCCGATGAGCTAGAGGTGGGAAATTTGATATTTAAGGGTCATTTTTGATGACGCTAATCATCACTTGGGTTTTACCAAAATATACCAAACTAATGTGGTACTTTTATTTGATGCCTCACGCTTTCTTAATACTCTATAATAATAAAAAAAGACTAAAAAGATTAAAATAAAAATATAATAAAAAGAAAAAACTTTAAAAAAAAATGCTTTTATTTAAATCGAACTAAAAAGAAATAAGTAATTTAATTGTTCTTGTTAAAATTGTTGAATATTTATAACTTAAAATAAAAGCGTGGGGCGCTCATTAATAGCTTAAGGAATTGTCTATAGCCTCGGAATAACTTCGAAGCGCCCCACGCTTTTATTTTAAGTTATAAATATTCAACAATTTTAACAAGAAGAATTGAATTAAATTATTTATCTCTTTTTAGTTCGATTTAAATAAAAGCATTTTATTAAAAACGTTTTTTTTATTACCGTATATTTTTATTAGCTATCCTGAGTCGTGAAAAAGATTGATTTGAGATTAAAAGGCCCGGATTATTTTATTAACTAATATTTGCGAATTTTGTATTAAAATTATTTTTTATTTCAAGAAAAAAATTTTTTTTTTATTTTTTATTTATTTATAATTATTATATTATCTAAAAAAATTTCTCCACTTTAAGTTTCTTGGAGAAGGGGGGGGGGTCATAAAACTTTTGCCCCCCCCCCCCCAAGCAGAAATCCTGGCTACGCTACTGATATCTACGGCAACAAAATTGTTTAAAGTAATAAAACTGCATTATTATTTACACTTTAGATTAAAATTAGACACAATGAAAATGAAAAGGGGGGCGATAGGTGTTAGTTAGCTTCCAGAAAGGGTTGGGGAACCACTGTGTTAGATTGTGCCATCTTTATTCAGCAAATTATTTTTTTAGAACAAAACAAATTGTTTTTGTCCACATCTGCCTCTTGACTGTCCAAATCTACCTCACCCAAGAGGTACATTGGGACAATTTGGATTTTTTGGAAAATTGCAAAAATCTAATTCATCTATTGGTGAATAAGCGCTAAGCCTATGGCAATAGATAGTGCATTTATCAGTCTCAACAACATAACATTATATGATCAATAATATTGAAAGCCAAACTATACACAGCTAATTTTATTTGTACTGTCCCAATGTCCCGCCCTCTCCCCTATATATAAAATTTTTCAATTTGGTTGAGGCAGAGAAAAAAAATAAACTTCAAAACCTAATTAACAGGCAAATAAATCTATTTCATTATCAGTCGCATCAGGCTGACGTTTCGGTCCCTTGTCTAGGTCATATTCAGGACTACAGATTTTCAGTATATATCAGTGGTAGGAAAAGTGCGGCCTCTAAAAAAAGCTAGCTATATTAATTAAATTTAATCATTTAGTATTATTTATGCCCAATCGCACCGCACAATTTAAGTATGACTTAAAATAAAGTATCAGCAACATGGCAACGTTGTAAATTTTAGTGATATTCTGGTGATTTATTTTTAATTTAATAATTTTTTCATTTTAATAATCATAAACTAAATTAAATACATATTGTTTATAAATATTAATTTCAGAAAAATGAGAAAATCAGAAACAAAATATTAATTTTCATGATTTTTGATTAATTAATAGCAATTTTATATATAGGCTACTATATATAAATATTAATAACGATATGTCACTCTATAACAGTGTTTTTCAATCTGTGGGTCGGGACCCCTAGGGGGTGGCGAAGCCCTACACGGAGGGTAGGCGGCAAAAGGAAAAGGGCAAAGTTCTACACGATTATAAAAACACAATTTCATGGAGAAGGGAAATAGGTACCAAAATAGAGAAAATCATATAACTTACATAGTCTTTTGATTTACAATCTTTTTGTCGGTCATGAACCAAGAGAATCGCCAGAATTTTTCAACCTGTAAATTCAAAAAGATTGAAAAACACAGCTCTACTAATATAAGACTGGAAAATTTCGTTTCAAAATTCCAACGGGAAGTTGGTCAGAGCGTGACAGACGGATGGACCGACAGACCCTCCTCTAATATAATATAGATCATCCTCGAAAATATAACTGTTAGTTCATATTATTCATGTTTTTTATAAGAAAAATCTAAATCGAATCCAAAAAATGTATTATTATTAGTTAATTAATATTATATTATCAATATTGTTTTTTAGCTTAAGTCATTGCTAAGCCCCCGAAATCGAGGGCTTAAATATTTGGGGGTTAAGTATGAAATTTAACAAACTTTCATTGTCATCCGTTGCTAACCACGTTCGTTGCTAAGATAACACTTTCTCTGATTGAAAATAAAATCATGTTTCAAGACCCAAATGGCGTGAATAAAGATGCCAGGACCCCCAATATATATTTATTAATAAATAACAGTATCGTTTAAGTCTTATAATATTAAATCACAAATAAATCAGCAGAATATCACTAAAATTTACAACGTTGCCATGTTGCTGATACTTTATTTTAAGTCATACTTAAATTGTGCGGTGCGATTGGGCATTAAATCAATATTTTTATATTTTAGAATTCTATCCAAGATAACTATTTTTATTATTCATTGTTCTCTAAGTTGCTGTTCTATATAACAGACTAGAAAAAATTTTTCTGTTTCATCTAACTGTCATTCCTAGCTCCAGCCTCTCTCACAGAGTATAGACTTTTTTACTTCTCTAAATCGTCTCAGAGTACCTACCTACCTACTGACCGAGAATAATAAATGTTATAAATATTTCGAATAAAATTGTTTAAACAAGTTAACAAATGAACAAGTATAATTTGATATTTTTTAATAAATGGTGTGATGACAAAATCAAAATTTTTGTTTTCAATATAAACAATTCAAATATCGAATATTCTTCCTGATTTCAAATAAAACAGAATAATTTATTAGCTTATCATTCATACCCCTTCTTTTTTTTTTTTAACAAAACTTTTTTTTATTTGCTTTTAGCAACAAGCCACATTTTAAACAAATAAATCTGTTTGAATTTAAATATTTGTATTTTTTCCCTAAAATGCCATTTTTATTATTTACACTTGTTATTAAGAATGGGAATATTTCAAACTTTATCATTATTATTATTATTTTTTTTTTCTAATTCATTCTCTCCTAGTGTCAAACGTCAACATTGATAATCTCCAAAAGGATAGTGGAGAACAATGAATAATAAAAATAGTTATCTTGGATAGAAGTCTAACGTAAAATTCAAGTCGTAAAATATACGACTTTTATTTTACGAGAGGGACCCAAAAATAACCAGAATTATTTTTTAAAAGCTATATACAATTGTATTTTCAAATTTTTTACGTATATTCTTGATAGAAATATTTCAATACCGTATATTAATTAATATTTAGTTAATTTTTCTTTTAAAGAAAAGCATTTAATTAAAAGCATATACAAAAAAATAAAATAACAGAATGAATTGTTCGCTTACATTTTGCATTTTCCACTTTTAACTCTTCTTGTCAGAGAAAAAGAGAGACGACAAAATCATCTAGTCTTCCTCAAAATGACAAATGGGAAGTAAAAATTTCTTCTTTTTAATGTCACTCAAGTTTTCTCTGTATCATTTGCTGAACTTTAAATTGTTTAATATATATTTGAAAATACACAATCTCTTTAATTATATAAAAACTTTTTAAATTGAAAATATTTTGGATTAAAATATTAATTGACGGTAGAGAACTGTTAGAAATTGTGAATTTTTTGTAGTGCCGGAATATAATTTAGTCTCAATACTATTACAATAGATGGAAACGCAGGAATTTTTATTTTTAAGGGTCTATTTATAAGAAATAAAAAAAATTTAATTAAAAGACAAAAATTGCTTATTATTTAGTTAGTTTTTAATGTTCTAGTCATTGGAAGCGCTTTAAATTAATTAATTAACAAAGCATCTGCTTTGTAGCAGAGGTAGAGGTCTCGCTTTACGATCCAAAGATTAAGGATTTGTTCCCCTTGTGTTAATCTAATTTGGATCATGATTAATTAAATAAATAAATAGTCTTAAATTGACTCAAATATAATTAATTTTAAAATATAAAATATTAATGAAAAATAATTTATAAATACGCAAATACAATAGATAGCAAATAGAGAATAAAAATTCTATAAGTATTTAAAAAAAAAATCTCCGTAATTAAATAACATACGTTGTTCGTATGCAAGAGTTTTTATTTATTTGATAAATATTTATATTATTTAAATAAGGTAGACATTAGGACTTTAATCTTGACATGATACTTAGGATAAACCGCGAATGGCAAATAAAATTCGCAAGCGAATGAAAAAAAAGAGGGAGAAAAAGAGAGGGATAAAACAAAAACAAAACAAAAAAAAAAAAAAAAAAAAGTCGAGGCAAATCTCCCCCATCTCCGTTAAACAAATGGTAAACAATTTATTTGGTTGCGCAAACTTTTCTACAAGTTCACGAAGCCGTGTGGGTTTTTATCGAGTTAGCATTGCGAGGGTTGGGGGGGGGGGGGTGCTCTCTGGTCAATCGTGGACAAATCGTGGTGGGTTGGGGCCCTCACAATCTCTCTTCTCGCACTAATCAAGCATCAACCATCTTGATTTTTTTTTCCCTTGCAAATAAATCTTCTACTCCCACCAATTTTTTAAACAAACTCATAAAAAGTCTGGTTATTGTCACACACATACACAAAAGATTTAATTTAATTAAATGAGAAAAATTGTGATATACAAAAAATAATAATAATAAAAAGAAAATAAAATTTTTATTTATTTAGAAAAATTTAATTTACTTTATCGTATTGAAATGATCCATTATTTTGACATATTGATAGGCTTATATAAATACTTGGCACAAAGGTGGTGCACTCGCTTCATGTTCTAAATATAAGTCGTTTGATTTCCGTTTAAGGCAATTAATATTTATTTAAATTATATTGTCTTCTAAATAATTTAGAAAAATATGAATAGAGTCTAGATAGCCTTCGATGCCGACTTGAAGAAATATAATAGTCAATTGGATAAATTCTAGAATATGTTTGTTTTTAATTGGGTTTTATTTCTCGCTGAATTAAAGAAAAAAAGTATTATTAAGAATTATGTCTCTCAACTTAAAAATGCACCAGTTGGATAAAATTTGGCATCGTATATAAAATTCTACATGGTTCGCAAAACGTGTTAAGTAAAGTACCGATCATGGTTGACAGATTTAGTCTAAAAGTTGAATACAGATCTACAATTTGAATATAAGTACATATTCTAAATTTCATCGAACTAATTCTGTTCTCAGGAATATAAAGTAAGCTTAAGGCTTGGTGTAGGGGTTAGCTTATTGCCCTTGTATACCAAGGGTCGCGAGTTCGGATCTCAGGCAGTCCGATGATTTTATTTAAGCCATTTGGATACCAAATACCCTGATAATAATTTTTTGTTGTTTTTTTTCTTTAAGTTGTCCTATTTATACACAAAAAAAAAACCGTCATATTATGATAATTTACATTATTTAAAAAATTCGTTGACACAAAATATATGGTGTTGCAGGACATCACTTCGATTATCTAAGTTATGTGGTCTATGGCCTGTCACACCAGATTTTCTTCTGGCTGATGCTCATTTAAATATAACATTGTGACAATTTTCTCTAATTTTCTACAAGATTTTATTCTGGTCCGGATAATGGGCAGAGAATAAAATCCACGGTTGGTCGATATTTGAATAAATAAAGTTTTCATTACGACTCGGAGACTCAGGGCAAATTTTATTTTTAGTCCCTAGCCAAGATATTGCAGTAATTTGTGACACGGACAAAATCCCATTCGGATTTCATTTGTAAATGTGGCAAAATTCGTAGCCAGTTTATTTCCTTATAATTAAATGAATTCTCTCTTCTTAGGTATATAAAAAGAAAACATATAGGCCTCTCCCCCTCTCCTTTATCTTCGCCTTAATTGGCATTTCAACTAAAATGGTTTCCAAATTAAATTTGCATTTCCATTTTATTTTTGTAAAAGTGATATAAACCTATCACCAAAAATGAAATATTGATCCTTCCTTTTTTTTTTTTTATTAAAAAAAAAAAAAAGGAAGAATTAGTTTGCTTGAAAGGATCTCAGAGCCTGAGCTAATTTCCCAGAAATGAAGAGGAAAAAATCGGAGTAGACAAAATAAGGAGCCAGGCTCATTAAATGGAGTGTCTCCATTTAGGACACCTTTTAAAAATAATATCAGACGACATTACGCTCAAAAAGATGTGCGCCTTTTAATAAATTTAAAATCTCTTTATTATTATTATTATTATTATTATTATTACATTATTACATTAAATGGAGTGAAGGTGGATGGAATGAGAAAAGGGTGTATGACCTTCAGATGAGGAACTCAAGGCCAACTTTGTTTATTTATATGTGTTTGAATAAGAAGTAATTTAATACGGGGACATAATTGAGAGGTCAAGGGATTAGAAATAATCTTTCACCAAAAAATATTGTTATAGTCGTAAAACACAGAAATTAATTTTTTATTGGTGAATATTTAAAATTAAAGTTATATTTAAAAAAATTTTTTCATTGTTCTGACCTGACTTGAATTGTCATCAACAAACATTTTTACTCCTCATATAGCTTTTTATACTCTGTTACTATTTTTTTACTTTAATATAGTTTAAATAAACTTTATAGCAAAGTTTTTTTGCTTCAAAAACATGAACAATATTAATTAAGAAAAAAAACTTCCTTTTAATAATTTGTAAACTATACAAATAATTTGACTTAAAAAAAAATAACATTATCGTTATTATATTCTCGTTACCTTCTAATATAATAGATAATTATTATTTTTTCTCATCCATTATAACGACTAAAAAATAAAGAAGTAGATCGATTTTATTCTATTCATAAGAAATTTTTAAATAAATGCAAAAAAAAAAAAAATTCTCAAGGTTCTAATAAAATTTTAATGAAGAATACATATTTAATCAAGAACAATTTTGTCTAAGCTAGGATTAAGGTCTATTATTGAAGTATGAATAATCAAATGGAATTGCTACGTGGAAGACGACCACGAGGAAGTCGAGCTAAGGCACCAGACTTTCCTTTTAGTTCCTATAAGCCAGACTCCCCCTTTCCACCAAGTATTAGATCTATATTTATAAATTTATATTTATTTATTTATTTATTTTTTTTTTTTTGTCGAGATTAAGTAATTACTTTGCACACATGATCTAAAAGGGCGAGGCCAAGTTAGAGGAAGATGCGACTAATTTCGATCTAATGTGTTTTTAATTCATTCCGAATTCATTAGAACTTTTGTTATTTTTGTTGTTGTTAATGTTTATATATTTTTTTTTTCTCGTTGGTTTGGATTTGGTGTATTTTGACACGCCCGAAATACGCCAGATGCGAAGAGGGGCGCACTTTTCTTTCTCGAAGGGCGATTATTTCACAAATACCTTTGTTGTAACATCTTGTATACAAGAAAGTATTTTCATCTTCATTGGAATCTCTTCACCCCAAAATCCTTTTTTCCTCTTTTCTCCTTCAATGGAGGAATTAGATATTCACAAAAATATTTTTTAATATTAAATTTTATTCATATTTTAAATTGAAATTCACATTTCAAAGAAACTTGTACTCTTTTGGAATGTGATGATATTAATTTTAATAAAAGATTTAAAAAAAAATAATAATAATTAATTAAATTCGCAGACAAAAAGTAGAAACCCCTCGTTTTTTTTTTTTTTTTTTAAGAAAAATTAATCTAATAACTCATAAAGCAAGATCACCTTCCAGGAAGCTTTTACACTCTTAATATTTCCAGGATTCGAAGTCGAAATTATAGATACTGGCTACCCCGTGCTGCTTATTGAACTAGCAAAATAATCAGGAAAAATCTGGTGTGACTGGCGCACAGCACACAACTTTCTCTTACCTTCGGTAATCGAAAGTTGTGTTCTGTGCTTGTCACACCAGATTTTTTGTGTCGACATATATTTAGTTCCCGACAATACGGAACATTTGAATTCAGATGTAAAATTTATAAGTGTGGGAAAATATTTATATTTTGTTACTATGGCAACCATTTTACTTTCTCTTAGCCTATATATGAAATATATAGGAGAGAAAGTATTGGATCATGTCAAAAATTCGATGTCGAGATTTTGATGGATATACATGTTTTGAGGTCCCCTGAATCCAAAAAGTGGGTCCCGCAAATTGGTCTGTGTGTGTGTGTGTGTGTATGTATGTGTGTGTGTGTGTGTGTCTGTATGTGTGGACAGATTTTTAGCATGAAGGAATTGAGCTACCGGATTGAAATTTTATATTTAACTTAGGTACCTTCCCACACGCTCAAAATAAGCTTTTGAACAAAATCGGCCAAAAAGTACTAGTACTTTACTGATGTACTTTTTCAGTTTTTTTCGATTTTCTCAAAATTCCCTCCAAGGATTTTTTTTAAAATTCAAAAATCAATTATTTTTTAGATGCTCTTTAAAATGTATATTCTCATTTTGCCGTTGAAATCTTCTGAAGACCACTTTACTCTTGTTCTTCATAGGAAAGATAGAAATGGTTGCCATGGTAACGGAATTTAAATCTTTTTCTTTTTATTAGATTAAAAATCAATTATTATTTAAATTCCCATTTATTTTTTTATTTCTTTTTAATTGTTTCAAAGAAAACATATATATATCTCTCCCACTTGCAAACATTATCGTCTCTCTCTACTCTTTTAAATTCCCTTTCCACCTTAACTTCGCATAGAAACAATGTTAATTTCCTATAGGGATTTGTATGTTAATTTCGATTCAAAAGGGGGTCCCCTTTGGAACTTTTTACGCATTTAAAATTTTTTTTCCAATTCTTATGAAATTTTGTATTTATTTACGATTCTATATTGTGTATAAAATGTCCAAATATGAGATTAAAATTTTGAAAAATAACCATAGTTTATTTGAAGCAGTCAACATTTAAAATGCAAGTTTGAAACTAAGGTGCTATCGGAAACTAAATATATCTCGACACAAAAAATCTGGTGTGACCAGCACAGTGCGCAACTTTCTCTACCGAAGGGTAAGAGAAAGTTGTGTGCTGTGCGCCAGTCACACCAGATTTTTCCTATCTTCCCTATGAAATACAAGAGTAAAGTGGTCTTCAGAAGATTTCAATTGCAAAATGAATATAATATATAATATATATATATATATATATATATATATATATATATATATATATATATATATATAAATATACATTTTAAAGAGCATCTAAAAAATAATTGATTTTTGAATTTTAAAAAAAATCGTTGGAGCAAATTTTGAGAAAATCGAAAAAAACTGAAAAAGTACATCAGTAAAGTACTAGTACTCTTTGGCCGATTTTGATTAAAAGCTTATTTTCACGGTCCCGGGAGATGTTTAACTTAAATATATATAGCTACGAGGTTGAAATTTTATAAAATTTCAACCTCGTAGCTCAATTCCTTCATGCTTAAAATTGAACACACACACACCCACCCACACACACACCCACCCACACACACACACACCCACCCACACACACACAGACAGACCATGTCGCGAAAACCACTTTTTTGGATTCAGGGGACCTCAAAACGTGAAGATCCATCAAAATCTCGACATCGAATTTTTGACATGAATCCAATACTTTCTCTATATATATATATATATATTACATATATACATAGGTAAGAGAAAGTAAAAACTACTAGCCTTAATTATTAGTCGCAGATGTGGGCTTCTGATTTACGATATTTATTCTAAAAAAAATTTATAAAAAATATTTAAAATTTTTTTTTAGTAATTTCGGAATTTAGTACCATATAAACTTTAACCGATACTTAGGCCTATATGATTAATTACGTTATTAATTATCCAGTAAAATTTATTTATAACCAAAATCATTTTTTTTTTTTATTTGAACATACAATTATTAATTATAATTCCAACGATCAAATAAAAATAAATAATTCCCCATATTAATTATTACTTAGTTATATTATAAATTTTAGTTTAGTTTTTATTCAAATTATATGTCCGAATTTCGCCGGCAGCAAAGAGGCGGGGCTCAAATTCTTCTCTCTTCACTCATTTTGATTTAAATATCAAATAATCATAATAATTATCATAAAATGATAATAATTTGGATCAAATATTTTTTTTTTCCTAAATTTTAGTTCATTTATTTATTTGTTAATCTGATTAGAAAGGATTCATTTAAATTAATATTATTAAATTGTCAGTAAAATTATTTATTACTCGGTTATTATCTTTATAATAAAAAATAACAACAAATGTAATGACTATATCTATGTTTGATCTATATTCATACGAAATGTAGATTATAGGATGTATTTATTTATGTGTATTTTATTTTATATATAAAGAGTGAGTTGATAGGTTTGATGATGTACGTACAAATATTAATGATATGGAAATTATTCACAGAATTCATAAATATTTGATTCAAAATATATTTAAAAAAAAAATTAATAATTATTATACTATATAGAATATATTGGAAGATTTTTTTTTTTTTAAAGGCACGTTTCAAATAAGACTACATACACTACGTAACAAAGTTTATCCATCTTAACACCTCTGGTGACAAAACTATTTCACTTGTCTCCTTAAAGAGTAAAATGGAATTTTTTTTATGAAAAAATTCAATAATATAAAGCTTAAGTATACAATTTGATTATTGAGAGACTTTTCGTTTTTGATCAATTCCCTTAACACACATTTTTCATTTGAAATTGATTAAATTTATTGTAGTGCCTACCTCCTATACCAAACGTTCGCGGGTTCGGACCCCAGGCAGTCCGATGATTTTATTTAAGCCATTTGGATACCAGATGGCTTAAATAGAAATGCCTTATCCCCCGATAGATATTTTCATGAAATAACGGTTATCGTCAGAGTCTTATATGGCCTAAGCTGCCGAAAAGACTGTGTGAATGAGAAAAAAGTGTGGAAAAAAATATAGGTTAACAAAATAACTAATAAAAAATGAAAAATATCTCGATACCCCAATTTTATACCTATGCAAAGTACCCATTTCGTAAGCTTCTCGAGAATTTTGAATAAAATCAGTCAAAAAATACTAGTATTTTACTGATGTACTTTTTTTAGTCGAAGACAGGCGGCTCAACTAAAATAATAATAATTTAATTTAATATAATTAATTTAAATTATATTTAAATATTATATATGTATAATCTATACTATATATAAACGACGAATGTGTGTGTGTGTGTGTGTGTCTGTGTGTTACACTCGGTCCTCAGCAGCCATTAGGGGTAGAGACATGAGCGATGGCTCATTTTGATCCTTGAGGGGTGAGGATGATGCAGAGAAGGCGAGGGCCTGCCGCAGGCGGGTCCGAGCCAGCTGGGGAGGGGTTCACGAATGTGTGTCGATCAAATTAAAGTTTCACTTTAAAAACTTTTTAAAATAGAGTAATTTATCACAATATGATAAAAAAAATGAAAATTTCGAAATTTCTGAAAAAACTTTTAGGTAAAGTACTACTTCCAATTGACGTATTTACTCCAAAAGTTAATAGAAATCTACAATTTTAGTATAAGGAGCATATACTAAATTTCATCCATCTAGCTGATTTGGTTTTTAAGCAATCTTGTTCACACACACACACACACACAAACGTAATTCTAAAAGAATATACGAGAAAGTCTCGGGGAAGTCATTCCCCATATTTTTTAAATTAATAATGAGGAGATCAAGGCAGCCAAAGCAAAATAAAGAACATTCGTCAGTTGACATGTCTCCCTCTTCACTCTTGAACCAGAAGTCATGTCAACTGACGAATGTTAGCACCTAGTCAGGAGCTGCCAATAATTCATCTAAGCGTGAGGCAAACAAAACACATGTCCTTATGAGGACCGTAAGAATCGGCCGAAACGTCGAAAGCAAAAAGAAATTTATTTTCCTTCGGCTGCTTTGATCTCCTTATAATACATTCAGTCACTGTTCCTTGCAATTAATTATTATAATTTTTTTTTTTTTTTCTATTGTATTATTCTAATTCTTTTCTTACTGTTGTGATTTCATTCTTTTTCTCTTCACAAGACTAAATGAAAAGATTTTTTTTATACTTAAAGGTGAATCTTATTTTGTACATGTTTATAAAAAAAAAAGCAGATTAAGTTTATTTCACTGTAAAGTAACCTTTTCTTTCTCTTTTTTTAATAAAATAGACTTGTTTATTTCATAAATGTCCGTTTTGTATATAATGCGCGTGTTTCTTAATATTATTTCCCAAAGTTTTTTTTTGTCAGCTCCCGTTTTTTTTCTGTTGCGCCTTTGTTGTTTCCCTTAACAGTGGTTAATGCCTCATTTAGCAGCGGATTATACATGGAATCTCTGAATGAAATTTTACCTGGCTGGTATGTTCCCCTTCTCTTTTCTTGTCTTGGGGACAAGATTTACAATCCTTTGGCGACAGCCCTATTCGGGACAGTTGGATACCCCTCTATAAGTCACACAGTTATAGATTTAAAACATATTTAACATTTCTAAAGTCGAGTTTGTCCCTTTTGATCATAATTTGAATAAGTAAAACAATTTTAAAAAATTTAATATACTCTAAAATGAATGCATTGTACAGATACACTGATTTTACCGATAAAGCGATATAATTTAATAAAATAGTTATCAATACCACCTTAATTTCTAATGAAATTTTAATTATTATAATTCTACAAAAATTTGAATTTAGAGTTGATTATCAATTTCATTTATTAATAAATATTTTTTCCTTTACTTCTTGTATTTTTTTAATTTTATTGATATTTATTTACTTTAATTATTTATTAAAAAAATACTAAACTTGCAATGGCAAAGTTATTTGTTATATATTTATAGTATATTGTAGATAAAATTATAATCAAATTCTCTCCCTTGCTCTCTTTAACTCTGCAATTCGAGTTAAAAAAACAAAAAAACAAAAATCGACTCTCTCTAATGGAAATCGATAGTAAATTTCAACTAAATCTGAATAACTAAATAACGTCAGAATTCGTGATTGCCGATGCAATCGTTTTATCTCGAATACATACATAATCATAAGATATAAATAAAAAAATAAAAAATCAAAACTTTTGATTTTCAGCATGCATTTATCAACTTCGATATTTGTATTCGAAAAATTTTATTGAGAAATAAATTTTTAAATTTTTTATGTAAAATTAACAAATCACTATAATTTTTTAATCATATATTTGCAATTGATATATATTGAGTACATGATTAAATAAGGACCATACAAGACATTTAATCACTCTTGGATTTTTAATAAAATAAATACCGTACTTATTAAGGATATTTTGTTTTGATGAATTCATTTTCACTTGTCAGAAGAAGAATGATAGAGACACTGCTATTATTATCAGGTAGCATCTGTCAGAAAGAGGGGATGGTGCAGTTTTTTCTCCAATGATTTGAGGGGAACTTAGAGCGTGGAGGGCTTTGCTCTACCCTGCCTGACTCTGGCCCATTTGTTAATGGAGTCCCGTCTGATTTGTCCGCAGGGCCGGAGCCCCCGAGCATCGGAGGCCTTTACTGGCACCCATTATTACGATTACGGCATGTTTCGCCTGCTGACCGCAATGAGGAGCTAACGTCACATGGAACTCCACACGCCGGTGAGTCTCTCATTATTTATTTATTGTTTTTGTTTGATAGGGCGAATTCTCTATTAGACTATAAAAATGTAATTACAAATAGTGAAATTCCAAATTAAAATCTATACACATCTCCCTTTTCAGTTTGGTAAACTGCTGATTTTATTTTTTGGTCTATTTCTCTTTTTTTGTTTTCGAAGAGAGTTTACAGTAAATGAATTATAATATACCGATGGCTACCGTGGGTGTTCCACAACGGGGACTCCCAATCGAGGTTGCTTAGAATCGCACGATCTTGAGAGATGTTTCACTATTGTTCTTCCAGACCCCCAGGCTGCATGTTCAGTTAATTTCAATGAAAATTACTTGACTCTATCCAGCTGAGTTCTGTGACAAAAATGCATTATTCAGTTGGTAATTTTGGTTGCCTATCCTCAAGCAGGCAAATAGTAATATAATGTTTTTTTGATGTGATGGTGAATGGAGTTCAATTATAAAACAGAAAAAAATTAAATTGTTATATCTTGTTTGGACATTGCTGTTCTTTATTATCGAAATTGAAAGAACCAACCTGTTTCGGTATCTTCCTCTGAAATAACAAATAAAATAATCAAAATACAAATTATAAACACATATATGGTTTACTTTAGTTTTGATCTTATTTAAATTAATAAAACCCGTGACCCGTGGCTCAGAGAGAAGACATTATTGACTTCTCATAGCAGAGGTCTCGGGTTAAATAAAAAAAAATTAAATAAAATTTAAATTTATATTAAAAATAAATCAGGTATCGGAAAGTGCGACAAGCTCGATTACTTACTCGTAACTCTGACATTAAAATATATTTTACATCATTTGTATTACGTACTTTTTTCTTTTTTATAAAAAAAGATTCATTTATTAAGTAATTAAGTAATTTTACATTTCTTTATTTAATTTCCAGCTCTTCTAAAAAAAGGACTTCTAATAAATTATAATTTATTTTATAAAATTTTGATTTAATATTCTTTTTAATAACAAAAAAAAGGATATTTTCAATTTCCTAACTAAAACAATAATTGAATTAAAAGATAAAATACATTTATTTATTTAGGTTGGCGCTAGACCACTTTATAAAGTAGATTTTATCTCTTTCTCTCCTATTATATATTTATTATGCTTTTATCTTTTAAAATTTGCACCCAATCCAAGGGGTAGAAGGAGGGAGGGTCGTTATTTTTCAAATAATGACATTAAGCAAGATATGAATCGGGGCCACTTGCTTTTTACTTGGCCATAAACTAGCATCTTCAGCACTTATTGAACAAAAGACGCAATAATCTATGCTCACCCAGTTTCTCAACTTGCAAGTTTGTTGGGAACAAGTTTCAAGATGGGCGGAGATGGAGGTGGAGGTGGAGGCATCATGCCCGGAATTACGATAACGCCATTTGGCATCTTCTCTCTTCTCTCTCAGTTAGGGAGTAACAAAATAATTAGCTTCTTTCAAATGGATCACCTTTTTTTTTTCTTTTTGTTTCTAAACTAACAAGAAAAATAACGAGAGGACAAATTTAAAAGATTGTTTTGAAAACTTAATAAACAAAGGAAATATTTATTTGCATTATATCGAGGTTATGAATGTCTTGCTCTGAGATTACGACACTAGGTCTTTTGACGTGACAACATCTTACAAATTGTAAGACACAATGCATGCATAGTGGCCGAGTTGGCAGGCATGCACGAAAAAGTTAGCAACATGAATAACTCCTTAATTATTATATTTAAAAAACGGTTAGAAAGAATGATTCTTCAGCTAAAGATGTCACCATTTATTTTTTTCTTATTTCATTTTACCGCGAAGGGGTAAATTTTGCTCAGAGGCCCACATCTTGTGGTACATGGATGGCAACCACGAGCTGCCCTAGCTGGGACTGGCAGTACTTCTTTTCTTTGCATGTCAGTCTCTTTCCTTCTATATTTTCAACAGGCGTCAGACCGTGCGACGGGCCAGCCTGTTCTATTCTTTCCCGGTCAAAAAAAAACCACCCCCTACGCGGGCAAAAAATTATCGAAAATTGCCATTTTTCCGAAACGCATATCTACCAGACAATTATGAGAAAATCGAAAAAACTGAAAATATCTTCACAACTTCAGTAAAGTAGTAATAGTACTCTTTGGCCTATTTTATTTTAAAGCTTATTTTCACTCTTCAGTATCCCCTTCTAACTTATATATATAAACTTTCAACCTCATAGATTATTTCCTTCTTGCTATATTTTGAAAACACACACAGAAACATTTTGGGAGACTCACTATTTTGTACAAAACGTGAATTTCGATCAAAATGTCGATATCGAATCTTTGGCATGAATGCAATTCTTTCTCTCTCTAAATTGTAATAACACACATACGAGTGGTATGTAAAAGAAAGTAAAAATCGAGAATGAAAATCATTTTCTGTCTATTCTATTGATTTCGTCTTTGGGAAACCTTGAGTACTAGTACTTCACTGATGTACTTATATAGGCCTATATATTTTTTTTTTTAACACACACTTTTTTCTCACTCACACTCACACACTCATTTACATAGTAATTTCGGCAACTTAGGCCATTTAAGACTTTGACGATAACCGTTATTATTTATAATATCTATTGGGGGTCCAGGCATTTCTATTTAAGCCATTTGGTATCCAAATGGCTTAAATAAAATCATCGGACTGCCTGGGGTCCGAACCCGCGACGTTCGGTATAGAAGGTAGGCACCAGCCAACTAGACCAAGCCCGCAGGCTTTTTATATATTAAAAAAATTTACTATTTTTATTTATTTATTCATTTAAAATATTAAAAATGTATTACGTATTCAATTTTTTTTTTTTTTTTTTAAAAACATTCACACTTTTTTTTCTCATTCACACTCACACTCACACACACATTCATACAGTCTTTTGGCAACTTAGGCCATTTAAGACTTTTTACGATAACCGTTGTAATATAAATTATCTATTGTAGGTTCAGGCATTTCTATTTAAGCCATCTGGTATCCAAGCTTAAATAAAATCATCGACTGCCTGTCCGAACCCCGACGTTTGGTATAGGAGGAGCACCTACCTACTACGCCAAACTCGGGGGAGATTCAATTTATTTTATTTAAAAAAAATTATCTTTCTCTTTTATATTATTTTCATTATTGAAATTAAAAATAGATCCAACAATCAAACCGGTTTGTTTCAATTACACATACACTTGCACTTCGGGAGAGTTCGGCTTTGTTCGGTTGTGAGACGAAGACGACGACGACTGCAGCGGCGGCGGCAGCGCTGTCGTCGCAGCCTCAGTAAGCCTGAAGCTTGTGAATCCGTTACATGTAATTATTCTTATCTCATCAAATAATGTTTCCTTCCTCAACAATCCACGATACCGACACATCACCTGATTATATTCATAGTGTTCCGTGCCTGCTCCTTTCTTTTCATCCTCGATATCACCAGGTAAATCCACGTTTTGATTAATTAAACATAAATAACAAAGAGATAAAACATTCTGATTGTTGGCTTGGCTTGGGACAGTCTGCGACAAAAAGAAGTGATCTCATCTTTAATTTTTTTTATCTTATTTGTATTTTAAATTATTTTCATGAAATATAGAATAAATATAGAATCAATCCTTCTATTGATTCTTTTTTTTTCTTAATTTATAAAATATAAAATTAATATCAAATGGAAAGAATTTATATTTTATACTGCACCTCTTGATTTTACTGTTAAATGTTAAGAAATACTCGATACTAATTGGTATCGATATTTTTCTTCTGATACCTTTCGATACGATATTATACAAATATCGATACTTTTTTTTCGATACCACATCCCTACTCGTCTTTAAAAAAACTTCGAGTACTAGTACTTTACTGATGTACTTTTTTAGTTTTTTTCAATTTTCTCTAAAAAAAAAAAAAACGAGCTCCAGCTCGGTCAACCCGGAACTAATAATTTAAATGCATAAATTTATTTTTAATTCCTTAAAAAGAATTAATTAAATTTCATCTCATTAATTAAAGTGTTCCCGTTGTTTCAAATAATTTTTATATCCCAACCTAATGAATAAAAAAAAAAAAATTAAATAATTTTTATCATTTATTTTAATGACTATACATAATAACTATAATAATACTATACTATAATTCATCAATCAAATAAAAAACAAAAATAAATTAGTCATCTTTCAACTTTTTTATTGTTTAAATAAATTTTCACCTTAAAAGGTATGGTCTCGTACTGATATCAACTTTTTAAAACATATTCTTTTCTTAAGATTAATACCCGGGCCAATTAATGAAGTTATTAATTAAATGAACTCTTTAACTTAAATTAAGAATTTTTCTTGGACGCCAATTCCAACTTTTAAGTCTTTTGGGGAAATTACGACCATTCGATGAATTCGAATAATATATACTAGAGACAATGGATAAAGAAGAGGAAAGAGTTGGGGGAAGAAGAAGATGCCTAAAGGAAGATCAACATTATCATTAATTTAAGAAAAGTTCAGGCATTAACTTTGGAATTTTGCCAGAAACTCTTATAAAAAATTTTTTTATATCAATTACAAATAATAATTATTAAAGGAAGAAGAATATAAATAATTTCTAAAGGAAACTTGGAAAAAAATAGATATAATTTCAAAGTTTCAATGCAGTTTACCAAACAGAGATTAAACAAAGAGAGGGGGGGGGGGGCGTTTATTAATGGACGCTCTGTATATAAATACCATATACTGAATATCTCATTTTCTTCTTTTTTTTTTATTTCGTTAACTTTTATAATCGTCCGACTTTAAAACAACTTTTTTTTGCAATAATAGTCTTGGCATAATTAAGGAAATTTTATGATCTAACTTAGTTCAAAATGCAAATATGGTTTATTCTTTTAAATTGTTTTTATTTTAAAGTTTTGGGGAAGTGAATTTTTTTTATATTATAGAAATTCAGACCACCATTAGAGGGAGAAAAGAGGCGGTTTTGTATTCACTTTGACCCTTGTACTGTCACAAACAGGCAGGGGTCAAACCCCTAAACAGTGTCACCATGTAATAAAACCGACCGTCATCCTTAAAATTACTAAAACTTTAATTAATTCCAAATGGACTAATTTAGATTTTAATATTTAAATTTAAAAAAATGTAAATTTAATGATTTATACTAATTCATAATAAAAAAAGTAACCATCTTTATAAAAAATATGCAGTTCATAACACATTTGTAATAAATTTAGAATGTTTTTTGGATTAAATTTTTTTTTCTTTATTAAGATCATTTCCGGCATATGAGGCCATTTCCCTATATTTATATATTTCACTTGATTGGTATCCAGTTCAATAAGTTTTTTGCCTGGGACGGGATGCGAACCCTTGACCTTTGGCACCAGAAGCTAATGCTCTTCTACCTCTGAGCAATTGAAAAAAATAAATTAAAAAAAGACCGAATCAACATAATTTATCAATATAAACAGGCGGTTTATTGTTAACTCTCGGATGTTTCGGTATCAAAAATTATGACTTCATCAGTGACTGAATATTTTTTTGAGCTTATCACTGTTTTTACTTTTTAAAATTCAAAACAAACCAACCATACAATTTTTTCCCTCCGAAATTTTCAATCGACAACTAAATACATGTATAAGTACAAATTATTTTAAGCATAGACGTCTAAACTATGGGAACTCGGAGACTTTTTCCTTTGACCAGGAGGAGCAAGCGAATAGTATTTATATGTATTCACCACAAGGGCGGATCCAGAGGAGTTTTTCGGGGTGGGGAGGTAATTTGGTGTGACTGGTGGCACAACATACAACTTTCTCTTACTTTTCGTAATTAAAAGTTGCAATCTGTACTTATTTAACGGAATATATTTACAAATCAAGTTTTTAAGTTTTAATTTTTAAAATTTTATATTTTAATTACCCAGAAAATATTTTTCTCAAATCTAGGAGGGGGATTACCCCCTTTACCCCCTTCCCCGCTTGTATCCGCTTTTGATTCACCATTATGTTATTTTTCGTTTAACGAATTTTTATTTTACGCCAACTTTCAATTAATTAAATTGTGGTTTGCTGTAATTAATTACTCTAGTATTTATTTATTAAATGAAAATTAAAAAAAAAAAAAAAACTTGTGCTAATACGAATCTCAGTATTCATTCAAGAAATGTTCTTTAATCTTTAACGAATTGCTTTTGGAATTTCATTCAGAATTAACTAAAAGAGAGAAAAGGAAAAAAAAGAGGAATAAGAAGAAAACTGGAATATCAAGAAAGTTTAATTTAAAAGGATTTAAAGTGAAAAGAACAAAAGAAAGGAAGATCAATATTGATTATCCTGTAAAAGTTACATCACCTGGATCATTGGTAGATGGATTATTTGACGGACGCCTTATCCACCTCTCCCTCTTTCTTTATATATATAATTATTATCCGGGCTTTGTGGAAGAGATTTATTTTAACCCAAAATGTCTAACCCCTTGATAAACTGCGTTTTCTCTTTGAATCCGAGGAAGAAATTCTTCCTCTATAAATAAATCGACATTCTGAGCATTAGAACTTAATGAAAAAAAAAAGAAAAACATCTTTTGAATTTATATTAAAATTTACTAAAGTCTTTTTAAATTGATTGGTTAAAAATTTCAATTTCAAATTTTTTACGTAATATCAACAATTTAAAATATTTCCGAATAAAAATGATTAAAAATGATCGAGGGATCCACACGCCCGCAGCAAGTGAGTCGGATAAAGTATGCTCAAGTGACTTAATTGAGTCGGAGCAAGTGCACAGTACTTGATAACGGCTGCAGAATAAGCAGTCGAAACGTTGTACAATATTTATATTTTTAATAAATAATTAATACAAAATGTGGTCTATAATTAAAAACTCCCATAATAATAATAATAATAATAATAATACAAACCCCAAAAGCTTTAATAAACACTTTGCACCTTTAGTTACGAGAAGAGGGAGTAAATGGTAAAAGATTTCTTAGCTTAAGAAAGCTTTATTGGAAATAATTAGCTCGTATTAAAAAGCGAAAAGCGAACCATTGACCTTTAGAACAAGAGGCGAAGATCTCTAGATCTGATAAGATCCAGGAAAAAAAAACAAAGATAATGGAAAAATTGCATTTGCATTTGGTCTTTTTAATTAATGTAAATTTTTTGTATTGTTCAAATTTAATTTTCACTAACAGATCAATTTGAATGGTCCTATTTTAGCCACATCCTATATCTTTTATTATAAATACTAGATATGACAAGAGAATAAATTTTTGAAATTTATTTAAAACTTTTTTTTTTCTAATTACAAAACAAGCCATAAATTATGATGGGTGTTTATGATGTTTTCAAAACATCATCCTCGATTAGAAAATAAAATGAAAAATTATAATGGACTCTTTAAATAAACCCTTTGACACTTTAAAAAATAAAAATGCCACCCCCTCATCCTCTCACCACTCGAACAATGAAGATATAACTCGAATTTTAATTATTTTATTTTCCCAGCCAATAGGCTTTACAAAAAAATAAAATAACCGTTTCAGTTGTGACATCATTAAAATGAGAAGAATGTCTAAATAAATCAAGTTGAATTACAATATAGTGTCCGGGGGAGATGCTTGCTTGTTAGTAAACTGCAAACTGCCAGTTAAGGAACGTCATTAGGCTTGCGTGAGAAACTCGACTCGTCTACCAGCCGCACCTGGAGTTAGAATTAAAATAAGGCATTCAGAAGCAAAACGCCGTTGATTAGATGTATAAATAAAACAAATTTGCAATCTTAAATTTATTAAAAGTAGAAAAAAATATAGGGCTACTTAAAAGATTTATATTGTCTAAAATTATTCCATTGTCATCTGAACAATTTATTTATGTTATAATTGTCTTAATCTCTTTGTAAATTTGATTTCTAAACTATAATTAAACTTTTCAAATTTTTTTTTCTTTTTCGGAGGCCATTTAAACTCTATTTATTTCAATTGATTGGTATCCAATTCAATTGAAATTAACTTTTTTTCGCCTGGGACGGGATGCGAACCTACGATCTTTGGTATCAGAAGCTAATAGTCTACATTTAGGTCAAGGGTAACTTTTCCAAATGGTTAGACTTTATTCTTTTTCTGGCTTATTTTGCTTATTAAGCTAAAAAAAGTATTTTTCTAAATCCCGTGCTATCACGTGTAAATTAGTAAGAAAAGAGATTTTAAAAAGTTAAGATTCAAAACAAGACTTTATTCAAGTCGAAGGGTGAAGAAAGTCGTTCGGATCGACTAGAATTTTTTTTAGAGAGTTGAAGAGTCTTTGAATCTCATTTTAAGCAACGGGAATTTGCATTAGAGCCTAGAGACTGGCGAGTATAGGATATGGTGCGTGTAACTGTGCACGATGCACCAGGGGTAACTAACGGTAGATTGCATTGAGTTTTTATTCTGGGCGAGCATTTGTCCTTCCCCCCCCCCCCCCCAAGGGCTCTGATTTTTAAAAAAATTTATATTATTTTAAATAAAATATTTCAAAATATACCTAAGGATATATAATTATATAAATTGTAAAAAAATTAATTAACTTAAATATCTTTTGGCCAAAATTGAGAATGAAATGACTCTACGGATTAGAAGGGCTACGTTAAAAAAATTCAACCACCAGGAAATAAAGATATTTTCTAGCTTATCTATTAGAAAAAAGATTCGATTAAAAAATTGAAACGATAAAGGAATAAATCAGTAGCCTATATTTGATTTTATTTTTTTTTCTAAGTCAATATCTTCTCCCATAGTTCCTTCCTTAAATATCTCAAAATATTTTTTCCCCTTTTAACCAACGGAAATACATTTTTCTTCGATAAAAAAAATATACTTATTTTGGTAACTTACTCGCATTTTGAATTTAAAACGTTTAAGAATTTTTTTTTTTATCTTGCTATAACTTACTCATTTTTATTTTTATTGAATAAATATATAGGAGTTAAAGAAAAAATAAAGTGAAGAGTTTGGGATTAAATGTATCCTTCCTTTCTCAGAGGGAAGTAAATAATGTCTTGTTTTGAGTTTCTGGACCATAGAGAGAGGGTGTTCCTTTGTCCAAGGGCATCATCCCTTGCAACAACTTGCAAACCTCGTTATCTACACAACGGTGCATCTCCTCTCCTCGTTAGAGACTTCTGTCTGTCTGTCAGAACATTGTCCGTCCCCTTATTGGCGTGCAAGACAGCACTGCATGCATTCATCCATTCAAATCGGGACCAGCCAACTCCATTTAATAGAACTATAAACAACAACCTCAACCTTGCCTTATTTAAATAGGGCCTTTTTTTCTGATCAATCAAAAAAAAAATATCTCTTATGAATATTTATGATGAAATAAAAGTTGAACGGAATTTTGATTGAAAGAGATATAGCTTGATAAAAAAATTAAAAATACAATTGTCGTATCATATTTCTTTATTATAGAAAAAAAAATCGAAGGTCATTAAAAAAAATTTAATCTACTCAACAGCCTTTGGGCGTTAAAAGTGGACAAGTGGAAATACTCTGCGGTTTCAGAACCGCTAAGTGATGAAATTTTTTAAATTGTTGATAATTGAAAACCTGAATACTGTTTAAAAGTTCATTATAAAATTAATAAAATGAACTCTCCTAAAATTTGTTGCGTGTAGTAATGCAATAATCAATTCAGCTGGAGGCTTTTGCCGTCCACAAACCGAAAACAGCCCTAAAATAAAAGGTAAAATAAATTTCGATTAAGTACTCTTATAGTTGAAAATTATTTAAAGTATTTCCGTCTTGGAAATTTCCTTTTAAAATAGAAAAAATTCTCAATTAAATTATTTTTTAATTAAATTTTCTTAATAATATACCAAAAGTGGAAATTTGTAATTTTTATTTTTACTTTCTCGTATAGTATATAAAAAGAAAGTATTGTAATCGTCAAAAAATTCGACTTGTTTGTAGATGGCCGTAAGGATGATCAATTTAATTATAAGGCAGCCGTCCAAAAAATAAATAATTCTGCGTATTATCCGTTT
Source organism: Euborellia annulipes (assembly GCA_023213315.1). Classification (NCBI taxonomy): domain Eukaryota; kingdom Metazoa; phylum Arthropoda; class Insecta; order Dermaptera; family Anisolabididae; genus Euborellia; species Euborellia annulipes. The sequence goes on along the minus strand of JAKCPI010025617.1, from coordinate 160,437 downwards.
ATTTGTAGCCTAAATATGTTTCGATCTCAGTGATATGGAATCATCTTCAGTACAATCAACTGATGTTTTGCAAATCGTTACTTTCTCCCATCCAATATGACAAAATAGCTGACCAATCCATAAATGCAATTTTTATAATCCATTAATAATAATAAGCATTATAAAAATTGCATTCATGGAATGCTTAGCTATTTTGTCATATTGGATGGGCAAAGTAACGATTTTCAAAACATCTGTTGATTGTACTGAGGATGATTCCATATCACTGTTTGATGATTCTCCACGTTTTAGAACTCCCTGAGTCACAAAAAAAAAAACAAAAAAAAAAAACAGTTTTGGAATTATGTCTGTGTGTGTGTGTGTGTGTGTAAACCCATTGCTTCCCCTATTTTTTATAACAAGTTTTCTTTTTTTGTCGTTTAAAAAAATACAAAACTGTTTGTTTTTTATTATTAAAAAAGTAATAGAGAGAGAAGTTTGTCAAGTAAATTAAAGCGTCTTAAAATAGCCCCAAAATGACAGAATTAAATATTGTACCAAAGTCGAGGGTCTATTGTATTTTTTTTTTTTTTTTTTAACGACAAATGATAAATAGACGTCATAATAATCTGGCGCTAATCTGGATGATATTTTACTAAAAATGAAAGGCTATCATTAGGTTGTCGACGGTCAGGTTATTTATGTCCCCAGAGAGATGCAGATTATTTAAGAAATATCGCATTTATTATTTTTTATTTTATTTACTCTTCATCATTCTAACAAGATTATCAGAAAGAATTATTATCTGATAAAGTAGATTAAGAAACAGAAGGTATATAATAAATGGCAAAATATTCTGTAGTTTTCTGAGGTTAACTTCTTAACTAAAATATCAAACGAAAGGATTAAGTTAATATTATTAATAACTCAAGACTAAGGCTTGTAAATACATTGATGATATCCACGAGCTAAGACGCAATAAATAAAAAAAATGCTAAATATAGGGAAGCTGAGAAGTGGAAGCGGCTTTAAAATCCGAGTAGTTGAACCCAAGATCTCTAGCCTAAGCGGGGCACTAAATTAAGCGTATATTTATCCACCATAAACTCATATTTCCCTACTTATTAAAATCTCATAAAACTAGCCACCAAAATCTTTTTCACTTATTAAATCAGAAAGGCGCTGACTTTATCAACCATGTCAAACGACAATTATTTCTAGTTATATAATTTTCAAATTTGAATCATTTAGTAATATTCAATAAAAGCCTCGATTATCTGGAGTTTCCAAGTTTAACTTCCGGGGAGGCAGAAATCTCTTAAACCATCAGCAAACTAATAAATATACTCACAAAATATGTTTAATAACCTTTTGACTCATTAAGTTCGAATCGAGGAATTTCAAATGAATAGGTCTCTCGAAAACTAATTATTATTTATTGTCACTTAATCCAGGTGTCTTAAAAACACTAAAATTTATTACGGCCAATACTTTAAATTTTAATTAAAAGCTATTTAATTAATAACCTATCAAATTGATGTCTTGAAATTTAAAGGTAAAAAATAAATAAAATAAAAAAATAAATGCAACCCCTTAAATTGAGATTTTATTCATTATTTAAAGATCACAAGTCTGGCGTTAACTCTTTAATAGATCCATCATCGCTCTTGATTGGTTTGGAATTTAAATCGACCTGGTAACATTTGCATATCTAAATGATCTATTGTTTGTTATCACCTGTATTGTCATTTTAAACTGGATTTAAAATTCGGATCAAATTCTTTGAAGGATAAATATCTCAATTTATTTTATATTTTCATTTTTTTTTTTCTCTCTCTCTCTCTCTCTCTTTGGTATTCATTAATGCATAATAGAGATATCGATGTTTTCAGTTGAGTAAAAGAGGATGAGGAACTGCAAGCTGGATAATATATAGTTTTTTTGTGGGTTTTGGGAGGAGGGTTCATAATTTTGAAATGTCGATCCAATCAATAGCCTGGTCACCATTTTTCCTCTTTCTGCCGGAGATGTTTCACCCACATTGTAAGTTCTAATTGTCCCGACCACAGATGGCTGCCTACCTGCACCCCCCCCCCCCGCCCCACCTCTAGGCTCCTCCCCAAAATTGGGCCCTTGTTATATAATAAATCAAATTACTATATTGCCCACTCGGAGCCCTTTGAAAGCCCTTCCGACTTGCCTGACTGCCAGCCAGCAGCAGGGCACTTGGAAATTATCCAGACCTTTGTCCAAAGAGACAAAGTAGTAAGAAAACAGATTAAATTGTAGATTTTATCTACATCTGATGTCCCATCATTAGAACAATGACATCTTACTCCTTTATTATCATCTATAAATATTTCACTGATATTGTTATTAAGTAAAAAAAAAAAATCCAGATTTAATCATTTTAAATGTCCAAATAAGGTTTATTATTTATAATTAAATCTCCTGTGAATATTAAATAATAATAATTTTAAGAACAATATTACTAACAAAGTAGTAGTTTTCTAACTTGAATCTTTTCTCTCTCTTGATGGGAACAAGATAAGCTCCCCTACGAAAAACCCATTAATATTATTTAATTATATAAAATTCAAGAAATATATACTCTTTTTAGCTCTGCAACATAAGTGGAAGGAGGACAAGGGATAACAAAAAAAGAGGAGGGAAAGGTGAACAGTAAAAATTTTTTGAAAAACTAGACATATTAAAAGCAAAATTCAAAAAATTTTAAGATCCAACTAGTATAAATAAAGGGTTATCACATTAGAGATTAGCTGAGCTAGTTTTATCATAATTTCAAAATATTTTCCCGTTTAGGAGAATGTCTTTGGTTCGAATCCTGATTGCACCATCATGTCCAGTCTAAACAATCACATCTTAAATATTCATATAATTTAATAAAAATTATAATCAAATTTTCTCAATATGAAAACACAAATCTATTCTTTTTCTTTGGCAGCTTTATTATTTAAGGCTAGCTCTTCAGGTATACCACCTCAAATCCTTTTTACCCTTCTAAGGGCTGCTATCTCCCGTGACCTTCATTTGAAACCTCATGCAGTTAACTTCTATTATAGGGCACATTTGCAATGCAACGACAAATAAGAATAAAAGATCAGGTGTTCACGAAGGCGAGAAAGAGGGTCCAGGGGGCGGGCATTTTGACTAATAAATCTATTAACTTAATAATAATAATAAAGATTCGGTTTATACTAACTGCCCCCTATACATTTTCTGGTCTCTTAAAATTCAAATTAGGTAGCGCTGATCCTTTATTTATATGCTTTACTGAGGTTTCTGAGGAGGGATTTAATCAAAACCGAAACCTCAGAATAAAAATATTGTTTTCTTTGTTAGAAATGTTTTTAATATTTTCACTACCTCTTTAATGGAGGCAGCGAATGAAAAAAGTAAAAAACAGTAACGGTCTATATTGAAAAACTTCCTACCTTCTCTAATAATTAATTAATCTTTTTATATTTAATTATTCACCCTCAAGTTTAGTATTATTTTATTTTTTATGCACCCTATAAACATATACAATATAAAATTCAATCGGAACTCGTCGCTTTTTATTTATTTATTTGATGTTCTACTTTCCATCTTGAGGGCATGCAAATGAAACATATACATTGATGTTAATCTCATGTTTATATGTACAAGTTCCCTCCTCACTCCATTCTACTCCCACCGGGGGTTTCAAAAATTAATTCTCCAACTTAATAAATATTTCTACTGTATAATTATACAGAATATAAACCCTATAATTATCCAAATATTTGTAAACTATTTTTTTCTCTCTCCACTTTTCAGTATCATAAATAACTCGCGAGATGATATATAAAATAAATTTCATTAATTAAATAAAGAAAATAATTTATAGCGGATGTGTTAGTAAGTAAAATAAAAAAGAAAAAATAATAAATGAAAACTAGAATAGAATTTTTAATTTTACAACCCCTGAATTTTTTTTTTTTAATGTATGCATAAAAGTAATTCTTTCCTGAAATAGCAGACGATTATTTAAAATTGCTTTGCATATATTATACGCAACTTTTGATGACGGAATAAATAAAATGGAAATCTAATTTAATATTTATATAATATTATTTATCAAAAAACAGATAAAATTTACATATTGCTTTTTTTTTTAACCTTTTGGAATCATTGATTTCCTTTTGATTTTATTTAGATTTTTTTATTAATTCATTATTAAATTTGTCCGCTCTCTAATTATCTTATATTTAAGAATCTTAGTTTCTTTACTTTTGCAGTATTTAATAACCGAAGGGCAAGGAGGTGTTGCGGTAAAGCTGGCTGGCCCTTTAGAGAGCCTTAAGTCGGAAAGCGTTTGCTTGTCCGTCTCGAGAACTAAACACTTGGCCCTTGCCCTTCCTGCCTGTCGGACATGAATCGCAACTTAGGCCCTACATGCACTTTTGCGCAGCTGACATTGTTTAATTAATCCAGCCTTTGAGAAAAAATAATCTTTTCTTTTCCAATCTAAATTAATTATTTATATGCTAAATTATGATAAATTGCTTAAGGAAGGAAATTTATTATAAATTACTTTTTAAATGATTTTTAATGCGTCATGGATCAATAACAAGAGGCAGGAACAAGTGTACTAAGGCCGTTAACATATAAGACATCCCCGGCTTTTTTTTATTTTTATTTATTTTAATAGCAAGTTTTTTAGGAAAAAAATTGTATAAAATAAAAATAAAATTTTTGTTTCTCATAATTAATATTATACCAAGATTAAAAGTTTTTTATTTGGAGAAGAGCCAATTATTAAAAATAGAAACTTTTGATAAGCCTATCTTTGAAACAGACCACCATCAGGCGATAAAAAAATTTCATAATTTGAAGCCGACATCTTCAAAAGAAATAAAATTGACAGAAAAATAAAGATATGAATAATTTATTCGATTATCTGCAGTCGTTTTCAAGTACTGTGCACTTGGTCCGACCCGTGCACAGTCTACTTTTAATTTAAATTTTCAAATTTTATTCTAAAGTCGTTTTCAAGTAGACTGTGCATGAGTTGGACCAGGTGCACAGTACTTGAAAACGACTGCAGAATAAGAAGTCGAAAGGTTGTAGAGTACTTATATTTTTAATACTGGTAAATAATTAATACAAAATGTAGTCTATAATTAAAAACTTCCGTAATAATGTTTTTACTTTTTCTTACCCTATATATGAAATATAGAGAGAGAAAGTATTGGGATCATGTCAAAAATTCGATGTCGAGATTTTGATGGATATATTTCGATTTTTAATCGCTTTAATGACTGTTTAGTTTATCATTACCAGTGAAGGTACTCAAGTCAACTTCTTTATAAAATTGACAAATTTAATTTAAAAAACGTGAAAAAAAAAAATTTATTTCGATTCTCATATTTTAAAATAAATCTAAAATTCAAACTAAATCAAAAAGAAAATTTTTCAAAGGAATTAAAAAAATCTGGTGTGATTGATCGCACATCACACAACTTTCTCTTACCCTTTGGCAAGAGAAAGTTGTGTACTGTGCTTGTCACACCAGATTTTTTGTGTCGAGATATATTTGCTCTTAGCACTTAAGTTCCAAACTTAACCACCCGATTCATAGACGGCCCTGAGCTACGAATGCTTCCACATCAGTAAAGTGTACTTGAAACGATTTCCAAAAAAATTTTACTGATATACTTTTTAAAGAGCATCTAAAAAATAGTTCTTTTATGAATTTTAAACAAAATCGTTGCAGCGAATTTTGAGAAAATCGAAAAAAAAAAAAAACTGAAAAAGTACATCAGTAAAGTACTAGTACTTTTTGGACTTTTTTGTTCAAAAGCTTATTTTCATCCCTTGGGAGGGTGACTAACTTAATTATAAAATTTCAACCTCGTAGCTTTTTTAGTTTCTGAGATATTTTGTTCACACACACAAACAGACCATCTCGCAAAAACCATTTTTTTGGATTCAGGGGACCTTAAAACGCGAAGATCCATCAAAATCTCGACTTCGAATTTTTGACATGAATACTTTCTCTCTATATATTTCATATACCAGGTATAGGGTAAGAGAAAGTAAAAAGTAGCGCGATCGCTAACGGAATTATAGTTTTTTCTTTCTCCTACCTAGGGTAATGTTTACCTGAGAACCAAGTGACTCTGATTTTTACTTTCTCTTAGCCTATATATGAAATATATAGAGAGAGAAAGTATTTTTATTTGTTCGAAAGAAATAAAAATAAAACCCCATGTTAGACCCCTACATACATTAATCTTTCTTTTAATAATAGGAAATATGGGAGTAATTATGAAAAATTTTCAACTATATCAAGATTTCTACTCTTTCCCTATTGTTTTCGTACTCTGTCTGAGCTATAACCCTTTTCGTTTTACAGTTTACAAACATAACAAGCACATTTTTCAAGAACTTATTTTTCCAATGCCCTTTATAATATTTCTCTTTTTATTTAATAAAAAAGTGTTTGAGATAATTTATTCGTAGCCTCCATCTCAGAAGGATTATCTGATTGAGCTTTAAATAAGTTCATTTATATCGATCAACTTGATTGTTATTATGATTATTAAACTGTTAAGCTCTATTTTCTTGTTGTTGAGTTTTAATCGTAAAAAAACAGCATCGCGAATCAACGTCACTTAATTAAAAATTAAGTTTGCATAATAGTTTTTTTTTTTTATGGGTGGAATTAAAAGTCGCCCGAAACTGAAAATAATTCGATAAGATACAAACTCACTCGCGAAGTCTAATAAAATGCTATTTTCCACTTAATGTGCTTTAAAAGGCCCGTTTAATGGCCTTAATTTGTCTGGCAAGACAACAACACATAATGTTCAGCTCTTGGCTTGAATGCAAACGAGATTGCAGTCCATAAACCTGAATACACAATATTAAATCCTCTCACCCTTTCCAATTCTTTTTTTTCGCGTTCACCCATCCCTAGTCTTGGTATAATAACTTAATTTCAGGTCGTCATTACCCACCCCCACCTTTATCTGGCAATGATTAAAGACCTAACACCTGTTGGTTGGAATTTTTCACGCTGTTTTTGACCATATGATCCTTTTGTCTCCTTGGAATTGAGATGTCGGTCTCAGAAAGGCCCTTCGCCCTTTTTTTTTTGTGAAAGCATCCACCCGAAGTTAATGAGAAAATGAGAAGAGAACCTTTCCTTGAGTTATCTATATGATAAACATGTTTACGAATTTCTTGTAAATTTACAAAGAAACAAGATAAAAGCATCATGCCAATGTCAGGTGTTTTATTTTTTAGATTATAAAAGAAAGAAAATTAAACTGAAAATCAAAACAAACAAATTGAATTTTATGATTAAAACAAAAATTATATTAAAAAAAAAATACTTTTATCTCGATAAGAACTCTACATATTTTTCAAATAAATAATTAATAATCATTATATTCAAATACTAGGTTTTGTAGACCCCTAGACTGTGGTGCTCCCATTCTCGAAAAACCTTTAAAAATCAACCTACAAAAATCGTATTTGAACAATAAACTAAATAAAAAGCATTTTAAGTTTTTGAAGAGTTTTATTAAATCTATGCACCATATGTAAGCAAATTATTATTATTATTTTTTTTAAGAATATTGGCATTAGGTCACCAGCCTATTTTTACCACCGTTATAAGCAAATGAATGATGAGATGTAAATTAGAGAAACCGAAAATCATTATGTTGATACCTCAGTTTTTTAACATTGCAATAAAATGCATACATCTTAGAACAAAATGATTTCAATGTGAAATGCATTGATAATTTTTTTTATTATTTTGGTCTCCTAGCCACCTTGAGGTACACTGTTAAAAATTTTCAAGAGATATTCATAAACTTGAAACATGGAAAAAAAACGATTAAAAATTCATACTTTTTTTTACAGTATACCGGCCCTTATTATAAGCCTATGTAGTCTATACTTAAATTCGGCACTGATACAAACAGTATAAATAGGAATTTAAAAAGTAATTAAATAAAGTAAAACAGCAAGAAATAAGTAGATCAATTGCCCCCGAGTTTGGCGTAGTATGTAGCGTGCCTACCTCCTATACCAAACGTCGCGGGTTCGGACCCAGGCAGTCCGAAGATTTTATTTAAGCCATTTGGATACCAGATGGCTTAAATAGAAATGCCTGAACCCCAAATACATATATTAATTACAACGGTTATCGTATAAAGTCTTAAATGGCCAGAGTTGCCGAAAAGACTGTGAATGTGTGTGTGAGTGTGAGTGTGAATGAGAAAAAAGTGTGAATGTTTAAAAAAAAAAAAAAAAAAGTAGATCAATTATAATGAACAGAGTAATTAATCTTCTTTCAATGATTTGGGTAATTTAATACATTTTTTAAATTATTTATTCTCGAATTTCATATATTAATAATGTAAATAAATAAATGTCGATGACTTCTCGGCGCCAATCAACAATCATGCTCATAACCAGGGCCGGATTTAAGAGTATGCCGCCTATAGACTAAATTCCGTTTGCCGCCCCCTCTATAGTTAGGTTTACCATAATTTATTGAGGCCAGATACAGACAGACGATTTCCAGGAGGTCTGGAAAATTTTTTGAAAATTCGGCACTGAAATCTGTGTTTTCACCTATCCTGAGACGTGAAAAATATTATCAAACTTAGCTTGATTTATAAGCTCTTTACATTAAAAAATAAGTATTATGGGGTTAATAAATTACAAATTTATTACAATTAAGCTCTTTTAAAAGTAAAATTCCCCAATTTGGCCACATTTTCTGTTCATATTAGTGAAATTCTGACATGTATCATATCCGGACGCCTAATCGGACACATTCCAAATCCGGACTATCCGAACGAAATCTGGACGTCCGGTAACTATACTCTATAGTTCATTATTACTTAATACATTTCTTTTATACAATATTCCGCCTGGCATAGCATTGCAAATATTCTTCCAAGAAAAGTTTTTTCTAAATTCTTAACACTTCCAAGTGTATTTATTTATTTTTTTTTTTTTTTAAGATTTTGTTGAGATTTAGTTGTGATTCTTTTACCTTTAGACAAATATATTTTTTGTCTCCTTTTTTTTTTTTTTGTTTTTCATTTGGGGAAAAGACTATCTTGTCTCGTTTTAATTAACGTCTCTCGTGTATTTTTATTTCAAAGACATTCTCAATAATACTCTAGTAAACTTTTTCAAGGACAGAATCAGTGTCTTTGTTAAAGAAAAAAAATCTTCGTTTCATTCTTAATTTAAACTTGGACTTTAATAGATAGTTCAGGTTATATAAAAAAAAAAATCTCGACATCGAATTTTTGACATGATCGCAATACTTTCTCTCTCTATATATTTCATATATAGGGTAAGAGAAAGTAATAACTTTAATATAGTAAAATTATTTCACTGTCGATGCTGCAGCCAGAGAGAATACTGAATTTTTTATATTCAAAAAAAAAGAGAATTAATAATTAATTAACCGGTAAACCGTTAAAATGTTAAACCTTTAGCATATAAATAAAATTTCCAAGCGTTTAGATAAACCACTTAGGGCCGGTCTTTTCATGTTTGGGTAGTTAGCGAAGTGTCTGTTAAAGTGCTTTTTTTTGTAGTGCAGAAACCCTCTTCATTTTTATTCTTATAGTAAAATATATGACATCCCATCATTTTATTTAAAAAAGAAGTAGATATATTTGTTATTTTTATTTTGATTCAACTTATTTTATCAATAAAGTGATGAGATGTGATCTATTTTACAATATGCAAAAGGTTAGGTCCACTGGTAACTGAGGCAGCCATTTGCTTTTTATTTGCTTAACCCAGCCTTGGAGTATATGTATATGTATATATGTTGAATTTTTTGCCAAGCTCTCTGTTAAATTAGTCGGAGCCAAAAGCTCTGGGTACAATTTAGCAAAGGGGTGATATTAGAAACACAAGCCTGGCAAGCAGCTTCTAACTTCACGCATAAAAATAACAGAGGCATTCTTCAATCTATCCCTTTTTTTGTTAATATTCATTTTATGTCAGTCAGGATTATATTTCTAGGATATTTGGCAAGGTGTTGAAGATGATTATTTGAATATATTCTAATAGCCGAGTTGAAACCATGTTCGAGGGTTGGCCAACTCCCTCTGGCGCACTCTGGCGAGACGAGCTTCAACTAAAGCATTTCAAATTTTAAATTTTAGTAAAAAAATAATTTTTTTAAAATTAATTATTTTAACTTATAATATTTATTTGAATTAATTTCAATTTTTATTTTTAATAATTTTTATATTTTATGTCTTTATTAAGTAGAAAACTTCAAAAAACCTTTAATACTGAAGAGAGTTCATTCCCTGGAACAGGGTTTCTGCATTGCACACTACCCATAGGTTAACGTGCTACCCAAAGATGAAAAGACCGGCCCTTAAAGATATTGAAGATACTATACTATATTTTACTAGACTGTCATTGTTATTTATTCACCTGTTAATACACAATATATAATAAATGTTAGTTCAAATATAAAAAGAAAGGAAGAAGAAGAAGAAGGGAGGAAAAAAAATAGATGCATGACGTAAAATTTCAACTTAGGATGCTAAGAGGATGCGAAAGGGTCAGAGGGTTGAGGTTGAAGGAGGCCAAATGTTGTAAATCAAATCCAAAAGTCCGCAGTTTTGTCGCCCGATTAACGGCGCGAGTTGTGTGTGAAAAACACGATAAATCCTACGATGATGTATCGTACCAAGTGACGCCCAAAAAAAAAAAAAAAAAATACCCGGAAAATGCTGACGCAAAAATTGCCAAAAAGAATAAATCTTGTTGCCTTTTGACTTTTTTTCTCATCTCTTTTACGGATAATTATCTACTCATTTATTTTAATTTCTTTCTTATTATCCCTATATTTTATCATGTAATTTTTTTCACAGAGAAAAAATTCTTGTTTATTTCTGACTATTTCTTTTAGTTGAAGGAGAGAACATTAAATAAGAAAGACATCTTTCTAAAGTGTTCTTGAGATTATATTAAAATCAGAAATTAACATTTAGGTAACATTTAACAACAAGGGCGGATCCAGAGGTGTTTCTCGGGGGGGGGGTAATCTGGTGTGACTCGTCGCACAGCACACTATTTTTTTTTTCCGGCAATTTAAAAGCGCATTCTGTAATTGTTTGCCAGAATATAAATACACATAAAATTTTTAAGTATTAATTTTAAAAATTTTACATTAAAAATAAATTTTTTTGCGAAAAAAAGGCATTTTTTTCGAATCTCGGGGGGGGGGGTAATTACCCCCTTTACCCCCCCCTCCTTGTATCCGCCCTTGTTTAACAATAAATCATTGTTTCTCATTATATTAAACACTAAAACACAAGCATTTTTACTTAGTATTTATTTATTTACTATTTATTTAATTAAATTTAAAACTATTTTATCTTTCCCCAACTCTTCGTAATTTTTTCAACTTTATTTTACAAATATATAAGCCTATTAATTTTTTTTCTTTCTCATTTCACTAAAAAATGCATAATCTTATCTGTGGATTATTAACAAGGTTACAAAATTAGAGTCACCTTATGAATCATTCAATGGACATCGAAACATTTCAACCAGAGAAGGATTTATAATATTTATTTCGTAAATCAATGAGGTAACTCATTCAATAAATTATATTTATATAATATTAATTTATTTGCTCTTAAAAATTTGATTTGGAAAAAAAATATCGAAAATCAACAGGCTAATGAAATTTTAATAAAAATCAATGAATTCATAATTTAACTGATTAAATAAGTTATTATTCATCGAATTATTTTTTAAAATTAATTTATTATGTATGTAGGGGGGGGGGTACTATGAATTAATAAAATATTCATTTAATTCTGCTCAAAATTTTTTACAGGAATTAGAATTAAACCATTAGTTATTGTAATATTATTTGGTCAGTCAGTTTTACCCACACTTTTAGCAAGACCAAGTTCGCTTCTTCTTATTTCCTTAAGGGGGTTCAGGAGCGACGTCTAAACGTACTTTAAAAAAAAAACTAGACTATTATAAGGAATTTTTCAATGCGGTTTTTTTTTTAATGAATTAAATTCATAAGAGATTATTGGGACATCAAGCTATAATTTTTTTAATGACTTATTAAAAAATTGTCGTAATTAATTTTTTTGTTATCAAGCAAATACAAAAAAACAATCTGTCCCAATAATCTCTATTTTTTTTTTTTTATTTAAAAATGAATTTATTGTTATTATAATCACATATTAATTAAGAAATTTTTAAAATAAGCTTAGATGATTTATTTAAAAATCAAATGTCAAATTAGTTCAGCATTCTTGCAATAGATGGCAGGCTAGTCTAACCGCCGATATTGTATTAGCCTATATCTGGCCTATATTTATATATTTTTATGCTTTTATAAAAGATAATTCTAGGAATTATTCCTACACGGTTGTGAAATGTTCGCAGTTTTTAATTAAGTGATACATTTTCTTCTTTTGGACATTAATTAATAATTAATTTTGTATAACTAGTCAGTCAAATGCTATTACTAACCATCTATTTGTTTTCTATCATCTTGTAATTACTTTGAAAGTACATTAATAATTAACATAAAAAAACTTTTTATTTATTCAAGATCTTTTTCGGCGTCTGAGGCAATTTAGACTCCGTTCCACTTTATCTAAATTAATTGGTATCAAATGTAATTTTCAATCATTATTCATTCCCTACACAAGAGGTGAGTGTTCTCATTTTCTGTGCTTCGGCTCTGGGGTAAAAAATTTTAATCTTCCATATCTATATGTATAACAGCCTAAGCGTATTTCTTGTATTTGTTTTAAAACTCTATTCACAGTCGGTTAACGTTTTTTAATTTTAAACTCTATAAAAACTCTAATTAAAATTACATTGTAATTATTAATGAGGGAACAGAAAGAATTTCCAGGTGTCATTCATTGATTGAAACGAATAGTCTAGTTTTTTTTTTTTTTTTTTTTTTTTTTATTTCCTGTCCGGTGAAATGTCTATAAAAAAAATCATGTACTTTCAAAGTGATTACAAGCATCCCAGATGATAGATCACAAGCAGATGGTTAGTATTAGTTGGGGATGACTGACCAGTTAAACAAATTGAATGCAATTCTTTGTCCCAAAATAAATTAGAAGTCATCTACGATGATGATTGGGAGTCAGAGAAATAACAAAACGTTTGCAGCCAAATTTTCTTTTATTTAGATTTTCGCCCTTACGGCTGACGTTTTGGCCTGAGCTCTAGGCCATCTTCAGAGCCGACTGGCAAAAATAAAATGTGAGGATATTATAAAACAGCTTGGTGGTCTGCTCACAGCAAAATTAAAGAAAATTTGACTGCAAACGTCTTTTTATTTCTCTAATTCCATCACAATTAAGTCGTGTCATCTATACTCGAATTTATTTAACAATTTTGCAAGTATGCCTTTTTGTTGGTGGGCCAAACTCATGACCTCCGGGAATCTAACCCAGGACCTCGAGTCTATCCGGGGCATCGAGATGTTACCCTTTACACCAGGTCACCGGACCCTCGAACAAGTCATCTTTATCTATTGTTATAATAAAATTGAGGGTTTTTTCATAGGGAAGCGCAATTTCTTTGTTTGTCCTTCCATCTCTTATATTCTACTTATAAAAAATCCACTGATTTTTGTTTTTTTAATATTTAGTTAATCTCTTTCCTATTTACCCTAGTATATTTAATAACTTGTATTGAATAATAGATAAAATATATAGTACTGAATTGTACATCATGTGTCTGGACAATTTAAAACATCGGCACTAATTCTCTTCATATAAATTGGAAACATATTAATAATAAAGCAAAATTATCCATTACGTATAATGCCTTCTATGAATTTTTCAAATTTCTCAAAAACTTGCATCTATTATTAAAATATTTTTTTTTATTTTGCTATTTCAAAAATAAATATCTATTATAGCATTTTTTAAGACCTTTGTAAAATGAGTATCATTTAACTGAGACATCTAATCACTTACAATACTTTTTTTTTATAAACACCAACAAAACATAAACATGGATGTTTAATTAAGTCTTCAGAAATAGTTTTTAATTTTTTTTCTATTAAATAGACTCGTCATGAGTGACGTGTGCAGCTGGCAGGGCACATCTGGAGCATCAAGGCGCCTGGCGCATCTGGGGAGGCTGCCCTGGAGCCCTTCCCCCTCTATCATTCCCAAGGCTATTTTCGCGCTTGTCACCCGTGCAAAGTGAACCGTCAACAAACCAGAAAGCTTACCTGGCCAATAATACCACAACAACAACAACAACAAAACAAGAGTGACGGCCGTAAGCAAATTGATCAACAAGTTTCCTGTCCAAATGTCTTTGTACGAGATTTCTTTTGTATCAAATTCCTAATTAATCTAAATCTAATGAAACTTCTTTTTTTTTATAACAACAATAATGAAACATGTGTTCTTAGAATAACAAAAAAAAAACATGGATTTTGTTGTTTCTTTTTATACAGTACAAAAGAAATCTAATTTTTTATTATATTTTGTTAATGAGTATACGAGAAAAAGAAGACGTCCCTGATATTGATGATATTTTTTTTCGTATGTCGCCAGCAACGTTTGTGGGGGTACGGGAGGTTTGTGTGGTCTTTAGAATCAAGCTTTTTTTTTTCCTTAAATTTGTTTTATCTATATTCATGGTATTTATTAGTATTTTTTTACTTCCACCTTCTCTGAATAAGTCAAGCCTCTTACATGAATTTAGTATTCTATTCGTATGTATGATCAATAGGGTGTGCCGAAAAAACTTTTTTTATTTATTTCGAAGTTGTAATAGCGTGGAAAAGTTGCGAAATATATAAACAGAAAAAAAAAATTATTAAAATCGGTTGACAACTATCTTTCGGCCGCGCATAGGCCCTAAGCAGCGTTTTCCAAACTGTGAGGCGCGGTCTAGTCTAAGGGGAGGCGCGAATATTGGCCACCAAGATCAATTTTCCAAATAAAATAATACAATTTAGAAGATTCTGGGACAGAGGTTTTCCTTAATTAAAAACTCAGTAGAGACGGTGCCACTGCGGCTCATCGAGTTTTTAATTAAAATAATAAATATGAACAAATAAAAAAAATATTTTTATAAAAATTTATATTTTTTAGTATTAAACATTTTTGTGTTTGTATTATTTTATTAAATGGGCGGAGGGGGGGGGGACGTTATACGATTAAATATTTTTAAGGGAGGCGTTGTAACATAAAGTTTGGAAACCACTGGCCTAAAGTATGACTCATTCTATGTGTGTGTAAAACCTAAAGGCGAATCCAGGGAAGTTTTTTAGGGTTTTAATTTTTTTCTAACTAGACACGAAGCTCGCTGAAGTCGAAAGCATTGTTAATTATTTTATTTATTAAGATTGGATTTTTATATGTACTTATTGTATTGTGAGGGATGGCCGAGTAGTCCTACCCTAAATAAAAAAAAAAAAGATTGGATTTCAAATGGCTTAAATAAGAATGCCCGGACCCCACATATAAGTTATATACCGTTTTCTTAATAACGGTTATAGTTATGTGAATGGGAAAAAAGTGTGATTGATTAAAATTGGATTAGGGGTTGAAAATTGAAAAAAAAAAAAATTAATTTTTTTTTTTAGCTAAATCGAAGCCAAATAATAAATAGAAAACATTCAAAAAATAGCGTTGATTATTATTTTATTTAGGGGGTTGAAGGGTTGGTTATTTAAGAAAGGCATTGGAATATTCCAAATCACTTGTTGACATTCTTTTCCAACTCTTAGATTAGAGCAAAAGGTATTTTTTTACTTTTAATAAAAAGGGAATTGTTATTTTCATCTATTTATTCCGATACCGAGAGAGAGTCGAGTTTCGTTCAGTCGAGCGGGTGACCGGGCGGCAGGCGCCGCCTATAAAGTTGTGTTGAAGTGATTAAAAGTGAATAATTAATATAGTGTAACCCACCCTGATCTCACCGTCAACCAGCACACCCTCTTGAGAGTCTTATTAAAGGTAATTATTATGCATTTTATCGTTGAAAAAAAAAATGATAGAAACAAATAATTTGACTGCGAAAAACGATTCTTTTGACTATGAAATTAAATATTTTGTATTTCACTAAGGGTAGAGGGAGAATATAAGCTGTTGAAAGGGGGAGGGGGAGTGGAGGTGTCATTGAAAAAAAAATTAGTTTTTTATTTTTTTATCTTTTTTTTTTAACTCTCACACTTTTATCTCATTCACACTCAACACTCACACACACACATTCACACTTTTCGGCCACTCAGGCCATATAAGACTTTATACGATAACCGTTATTAATTAATAATATACATATTGGGGGTCCAGGCATTTCTATTTGAGCCATTTGGTATCCATTTCGGACTGCCAGGGGTCCGAACCCGCAACGTTCTGTATAGAAGGTAGATACGCTACCAACTATACCAAGCCCGAGGGCATTTTTTTAAATCTTTTCTTAAGTCGCCAATATTTACCATTATATTCTTTCTATATAGTCTATATTTTTGATAATCAAATTTACTTAATATACTTTTACACAGGGGTGGATTAAGGGTTTAAAATTAAAATAAAATAATTTCAAAATAAAATAAAAATTAAAATAATTATTTATAAATGTATTCAAATTATTTTGAGAGTAATTTCGGGGGGGAAGGCTCGCATTTTCTTAAAGGGGGTGGGGGAGGTATGAAGACTTTAACCAGGGGATTAATGCCTCATCCCCTATAATGCACAAAGATATTTATGTTTTTTAATACTTTTACTTTTACTAAAAAATAAGTGCATTCCGTTTGAGTTAAAATTTATATTCTATATTTAGAAAATAGTATAGGGCCTAGTAGGATAGAAACCTTTTAATGTCATTCTAAAATTTCTTATTACTGGGGAGGAATTAATTTTTGAAGATTTCGAAATTCTCATAAACAGATAATAATATCACTGGGTAACTTAGGAACCCATCGAATCCCTTGCAGTATTTTGTAGGGATTTTTTTCATTAGGTAGAAAAGTATATGATTAGTCCACTTAGAATTTTACTGGGGTGAGTAACCGCATCTTTTTGTATATAAAACTAAACTCGATTCGGATTTGAATTTTTACTTTTTCTTACCTATACCTATTTTCTTACCTCTTACCTATATGTATATGTTAATATACATATATAAATATATATAGAAAGTATTGGATTCATGTCAAAAGTTTTGATAATTTTTTTCCCTATATAATTCACAAGTTTTCCGCACTATTACAATTTCGAAATAAAAAAAAATGAGTTTTTTCGGTCAACCCTTCATTCATTATTTGTAGTATTATTATTATCAGGATATCCTCTTTGTATTAATTTTTTTTTCACTCTATTGTCTAATATTAACTTGTGTAAATTGTTTTTAATTAATATTATTTGAAATTCCCCTTATTTACCCGAGGTACATTCGTGCATGCAAACACACATCTTAAACCCAACCGGCCTCTGGCCGTTGTATAGATCTATAGGGTAGATTCCCTTTAAATTAAAATTACAGAAATTTTTTTAAAAATATATTTTCTCTCTGATCATTTTATATTTATACGTTTTCTCTCTAAATAGGTCGGAATAAATATTTTTGCACGTGTAAATGAAATAAATATATGAAAAAAAAAAATGAATTATATTGCAATAGATGGAATTTAGAGCATAATGAAAATTAAAAAAAAAAAAAAAAAAAAAAATGAAAAAAGAGAGATGGAATCCAAATCCATGTAGATATAAAAATTTTTCTTTGAAAAGCAATATTTTGTTGCTCTTAAGGGATTTTTTGGATTATGCCCTTACCTTTTCACTTTTTTTTTTGGGTGTCTAAATGCAACCGAGTCTCTATTTTCAAGTTTCGCCCGCCGAATAGAGTTTATATGAATGTCAATCTTACTTGAGGGGGTTTTTATATTAAAAGTGTGTTTCGCTTCTTTTCTTCTCACTTTTCCTCTCCATCTTAACGGATTGCTGATCTTTCATCTAGACAGCAGCAAATGGAGTTGAAAATACCGACGCCCTAACGCCTGTTTCCTTTATTATAAAGGAGATATGTAAAAAAAAAATAACATTCCACCTAACAGCATCGAGAATTATTAACTGGGCCGATTATTGAATTTCAATCATATGAATTGACATTTTGTAAAATTGTTATTGATGATAAAACCAATAAATATAAATGATATGAAATTTTTTCTTTAAAAAAAAAAGACAAAATTAAATTATATATAAATCGAATAATAAAGACATTTTGCAAATTTTTTCACTTGTTAGTACCCATTTTTTTTTATGTATTGTATAAAATGCAGGACCTTATTAAGAGAGAACTCTATCAAGTGGAATAAACAAATATACATTGAGGTATTTATCATAAGAAAAATGGAGTAAAATATAATATATTTGAAAATTTCCAGACTTATTTGAATTAATACTATTCATAAACCTCGATCGAAATAGGAGTAACCATGCATTTAATTTTTGTTGTCTGATCCATTGTTCTTAGGTCTCCATCTGATTGTTATCTCAAAGTGACGAAATTCGTCATCGATTCAAAATATTTATTTTTCTTCCCTCAACAGATATTTTTTTTTTTATTAATTAACGAGTAATTTGATGTTTCATTGTGTATAAATTACTCTTAAGAGTAACAATTAAACTTAATATTTTGAAAAGAGATATACGAAATGCCCCCAAAGGAAAATCAAGCTATTTCCTGACGAAGATTGGAATAAGCGACTGAAATGTCAACATAAATTAACAAGATCGGAAAGAAGAAAAACTAGTTAAATATTTTTTTGCCATCAAAAACTTATTATTTAAAAGGATATATATTTTTTATTTATCTATATTTTTTCTCTTTTTTCTGGAATTATTTATTACAATATTCAAATTCACTCACAAAATAATCAATAATATTTATTTAATATTAAAGGGAATGAATGAATTATACAATAAAACTAAAAAGTTAAAGAAATTTTTTTTCTTTTTTCTATATAAAGATAGATAAACATTTTTGACCTATCTATCTATTAGAAGAGAGAAAGAGAAGCAAAGCATCGGAGCTAAAAGTCCGCCATTTGGACCAAATTCAAAAAGAAGAAATAGATGCCAATTAGAGAGCTCAAGAGGAATTAAAGCCTCCAAGAAAGGAGGAAAATATTGTTTTTCGAACACAAAGAGAGAGAGAGAAAAAAAAAAAGAATTCTGACTTTTCAATGAAATAAATCATCCATTATTAATTCTTAAGGAATTAATTAATGAAAGGCAAAAAATAAAATCTTTAATATTAAATATTTTTAATTAAAAGATTTGAAAGAAACAAGGAAAACCTGATAATACAAACAAAAGATTTTCATAATCCATTCAAAAAAGTAGAGCCGTAATAAGGAGAGGGGAATCTAAAAAAAAAATAAATAAATAAAAATATAAGGAGAAAAATATGTTAAAATATTATACTAAATACTCAATACTAAATTCTTTAAGGGAACGAGGCCGATGTAGCCAAAAAAAAAATTCTGGTAGGCTATAATATAGCCTACCAGTTTTAATTTTTTTTATCTATATAGGGTCCATATAGATCAGAAAATTGACAAGAAAGAAAGTCAGCCAATAGAGTAACGTTTAACGAATAAAACTCCCAATATAAGAAAACGTTTTACCTTTATTTAGATAATACGACTAACATAGTCAGTTCCCCTGAGCTGAAACGAGCAGTGGTTTTCCCAGGTCTTTCTGTCTGTCTGTGTGTGTGTGGGTCTGTAAACAAAATATCTCAAGAACGAAAAGAGCTAGGTGGTTGAAATTTTATATTTAAGTTAGGCACCCCCTTGCAGGGACGGATTAATGCAATTTTGGTTTGTTTTTTATTTTAACAAGCACAGAACACAACTTTCTCTTACCTTTGGTGCTTTGCGACCAGTCACACCAGATTTTTTAATTACCATTTCAGTTAAAACAAAGGTCGGATTTTATTCTCTACAAACCAAGCATAATAAAAAAAGAATATTCCCTTTAGCTACAAATACGTATAGAATGAAACGAATTTAAAATTGTTCCTAATGCTATTAGATTTTCAAAAGGCAGCCCCATGTGACGTCACCGGTAAGCCTATTATCAATGCAAACCGAAATATTTATTTATTCCCTACGTGTCGCAGGAATTCTTGAATGCTGGTTAAATTGTACCTCTATTCCTCCCCCCTCTTCCTAAAAAAAATCAGGGTAGGCATTCGGAAGGGTAGTTTGTGGCAAAGAGATTTATTAAGAAAATTTCCCCAACCACTCAATTCCGTTGTAAAATTGCATTTATTAGAATACGCGTGATTCGTATACTAAAAAAAAAAAAAAAAAAAATTTATTTAACAATGAAAAACAAAAAAAAAAAAACACATGTTCTCTTTACCAAGGGAAATAATGTTTTGCATACTCTAAGAAATGAATCTGGTCATGTTTATTTGAGTGGATAACTATGTAAAGGGCTTGAAAAGAGAGAGAGAGAAAGAGAGAAACGAAAAAAAGTGAAATTGCGTTTTTTTTTTCATAACTTCTCTTGATCTGCAGGCGTTTCGTTTATTTAGAAAACTTACAAGAGATCGTTACATACAGTAGAAGAAAAACATTTGGATTAACCTGAATTCTTTTTGATGTCGTCTCAAAGTTCAGAGATTTCCAAAAAAAAATACATTTATTTTAATTTCACTGAGATTATTTTATTTCTCTGACAGTTTTTTATTTAAAAATATTTTTATTCACGTGGAGTTTATCAAACAGAAGAGTTCAAGTTCATTTTGTGGCAGTTTTAAACACAGTGCCTTAAAAAATCCTGAATAAATGCTACTACTTGCTTTCACTTTTATAGATAATTGCAAGGGAAAAGTATTATAAACATTAAAAATTTAACCCCTCTTTAAGTTCAAAAGTATTTGTATCGAATACATGATATCTAGATTATTTTTTTTTAATTTCCTCCCTTCTTCAATATAATTTAATATTTAATTAAAATTTTCTCGTTAAAATAATGATTCATTGGCCATCACTTTATCATGCAATAGAAGAATTTTGTATTCAATGTTTAGATTAAAACAAGAGATAGTAATTGAATGTTGTGTGAAAATATGAGGGATGATAAAAGAACAACCAGCAGAAATTGATATGCCAAATTAACTTAACGAGGGTTGCTGTGTAGGGTGGGAAGTCCTAACTTTCGTCATGGTAAAATTATTTAATTTCAAGCAGCCTATATTTCTCAAATTTTTACTTTCTCTTACCTTTATATATGTTAATATATATAGAGAGAAGTATTGGATTCATGTCATATATTCGATGTCGTGATTTTGACGGATATACACGTTTTGAGGTCCCCTGAATCCAAAAAAGTGGTTTTCGCGACATTGTCTGTCTGTGAACAAAATATTTCAAGAACGAAAAGAGCTAGGAAGTTGAAATTTTATATTTAAGTTAGGCATCCCCTAGGGACGTGACAGCTTTTGAACAAAATCAGCCAAAGGGTACTAGTACTTTACTGATGCACTTTTTCAGTTGTTTTTTTTTTCGATTTTCTCAAAATTCGTTCAAACTCAAATTGTGATTAAAATTCAAAAATCAATTATTTTTTAGATGCTCTTTAATATGTATATTCTCATTTTGCCATTGAAATCTTCTGAAGGCCACTTTATTCATGTACTCCATAGAAAAGAGGAGAAAATGCTTGCCATGTTACCAAAATATACAGTAAATCTTTTCCCATGTTTATAAATTTTCCCTCTTGAATTCTAATACATGTAATCGGTGGAAACTAAATATAGGTCGAAACAAAAAATCTGGTGATACCAGCACAGTACACAACTTTCTCTTGCCGAAGGGTAAGAGAAAGTTGTGTGCTGTGCGACCAGTCACACCAGATTTTTTATTATGTTATCGTTTCAATTTTATTTTCAAAAAAGAAAATAAACAATTTTATACACCCGATATTTAAACATTTCGTTTATATTTAAAATTTTCATTTTTGCTAATGAATTTTTTAAAAGAGCTATTTGATATTCAATATTTTATAAACGCTATGAAAAACCATAACTCTACATTCTATATTCCTCATAAATAATAAATGAAAATATAAAACAAAAATTATCCCTTTATAGAAATCCGTAAAATAGAATCATAAATTTGCAAGTTTCAACGTTAAAGTTTGAATGAAAAAATTGTTTAGAAAATATTTTTCTATCGTGAATATTGAATTAATTCTATTAAACTATTACTTCTAGTATTTGAATTTTATCTTCTCTTGATATTAGTTATTTGTTTGTGAATAAAAATAAGCTTAATAAAAAAAAAATTTTACAATATTGGCTCCCAAATTGATACCACTCTAAACAAGTTTAAATTAATACTAAATTTATTATTATTTTTTTTTAAGTTTACTTGTTAACTTTTAATACGGATAAACAAACACAAACAAAAACCTTTCAATAATTTATTTTTTCTCTTTTTGATATTAGATATTGATAGGAAAGATTCCCAATAAAAAGAAAACAAAATTTTTGAGAAAGAAAAAGATTGAGGAGAAAGTTGAAATAAAAAAAAAAATAACTCTCTGTTGAAGTTGAGCTGATTATTATAACAAACAATATATCTGACAAGAAAACTAAAAAAAATTCAAGCCTGTATGTTTGAGATTTTTTTTTTAACTTTTATAAGAGTTGTTTGTGTCTATAGTCTGAGTGTGAACAATACGTTCCTATTTTGTTTTAAAGAATATCTTTTTGTATATAATCCATTTATTTATTTTTTTAATAAAAAAGCCTTTTAAAGTCTGTTGAATTAAGTCGATGCTAGCTAGCTCTGACAATTAATATGGGTATAACATGAATGATGTTAAAACGAGGGATTTTCTCTTCTCATTTGTCAAAAGATCAGCTGATTTTGTCATCTTCTGTCTCTCTAATGTTTAGAAACATCGAGTAGGGTTAAAAACGAAATACAATCTTTCTCATCCCCCTTACATGTAGCCTAATATGTTATTATTATACCAATTAAAAACATATCCATGGCGATGACGTTATCTTTGAAATTTCTAGAATATTTATTTCAAAATTTGAGGTACTCCCCCGGAGCACAATACCTTTTTAGCGCCCCCCCCCCCCATTCGAAAACCATAATATTATATGTAAAATATACTCGCAAATTAATAAATAAATAAAGTGAAATAAATAGGCTCAAGCAAGGCTTTAAATTTGAGACAAAAAATGTAGTTAAATAAAACCCAGCAATTTTTTATTTTGCGGACCATTTGTGAGTTGCGCCAGGGGCATGATGCCCCCCTTGCCCACCCCCTCGCTAAGACACTATACTCAAAGATGGAATTTTTCAGCTACTGCCTCTTGATCTCCTCTAAAAAAAAAAAAAAAAAAAATATCGCTTCCCCCTCTTTAACAAAACCCTGGAACCCCACTTATATACACTTACATGAAAAATAGATAAATAAAAGGAGAGAATGCCTGCCAAACAGGATAGCCTCTATCGAATGAAAATCTCAATGAAAGAAAACGTTTCGACTTTATTTAAATAACGCCATCAGTTCCTATGACGTTATTTAATTAAAGTTGTTTTCTTTTATTGAGATTTTCATGTTTGGCTGGCACCTCTCCTTTTATTGACAAATGTCAATAATGATCAGGAAGCCAATGGTTCAGATCTCAGGCAGTCCGAATAATTTATTTAAATCATTTGGATATCAAATGGGGAAATAAATATGCCTGGACTCTCCTAATTTATCGTTGAAAGTCTATCTATATGGCCTAAGATGCCGAAAAGACCTAAAAAAAAATGATGGTCCCCCCTCCCCTCTTCTATATTTTTGGATTAGATGAGACCAAGAGGAAGAGGACTGCCTCAGTGGCGTATTCAAGGACGGAAGAGTAGTAATTATTTATTATATTTTAGTATTAGTGAAGAACTTTGTGATCAAAATCATAACATCAGTATATTTTATCACCCCCTGGCCTCTGGGACAGCTAGTGAATATTATATATTTTAAGAATAAAAAAATTATTCAAACCACTCGTAAATCTTTTTTTACTTTCTCTTTTTTTTGTTATTGTAATGATGGATCAATAGATTTCGAGGTGTTTTTTTAAGCTTCTCTCCTTTTTTAACACTTGACACTTTTTTTTTTGTATTATTAATTCTCTAATTTGGCTGGGTCGCAGCATCTCAAGACGCCCTTATGGCCGATCATGAGTCCTTCAGCTCTCTTGCGTTTATTGAATGTTCAGCGATTCTCTAGTCGCCTCTTGTCAAGTCAGCACCGCCAATTATTAATTGACCATTTTCTTAATGGAACCTCGAAACTTTATACAAACTCATGCCAAAGTATTATTTACCTATCATATCATAAATTAAATTTCACACACAGCCAGCCAGTCCTTTGATAAACTTATTAGATTTTCACTCAAGATAAATAAATCTTACGGAAATAAAATTTTAGTTAAATAGCCATAATTAATCTTATTTATAAATTCTCTAATATATCAATATTTATAGAGTGTGTAGAGATTAAATTCCTAAGAAAAAAATAATTAGGCCTATTTTAGAAAAAAAAAAAAAAAAAAAAAAAAACTAGTCAAAATAAAGAAATATTTTACACTCTTTCTGAACACCGAACTGCAAGAAAAAAAGTTCAAATATTTTTCTTTTTTTATTACAGTAGAGTCCCGTTAATCCGAACTAATTGGGACCGAGGGTCGTTCGGATTATCGGGAAGTTCGGATTAACCGGAATTGTAAGCTTGAATTAGTTAATTTTGATAATAAAGTCGTATTTATAACGTTGTAAACCGTGAAACTTGTCGGTGATATTAAACTCTAAATAAATATTTCATAATAATAATAAAATAAAGTTCCTTTAATGTCTAATTTTCATTTATATTCCTCTTAAAAAAAAAAAAAATCGTACGCAAAAAGAGTTCGGATTAACCGGAAGGTTCGGATTACCGGGACTCTACTGTATTTAGAATTTTGTACTTTGTTTTTCTACATTATTAGTATTGATTGATCTTCATAGATTGAGGATAGCTCCTATTTAGAACCGAAATGTCATTCCTTATCTTTTAGTTCAGTATATTGACCAAATTTCTTTTCTTTTTCTTTTCTTCCTTCATACAATTTAGAAAAATGTCCTATTTGAGTGAATCATGACTACTTTTCGTGTCATTTTTTAGCGCAGAAATATTAAGCCATGTTATAAATTTCTGTTAATTGGCAAGTAATATTGCTAATTTACTTATAATTAATTTGAGAAGGATGACGATAGATAAAAATCTGGAGATGATTTTCAGGCCAATTTATTTGGATTATCCCCTCCCATCCCATTTAAGACCATATTCCTGAAGAAGGAGTCCGAAACGTTTACTCATAGCTGGAGGAGATAATCCAAATAAATTGGCCTGAAAATCATCTCCAGATTTGTATTTATCGTCATCCTTCTCAATAATATCCACCCCTATCTATAATTAATTTAGAATCGTCTTGTCACAAAAAAAATAATAAATTAAGTATCCTAGGACCAGTTACTTTTCAATTAGTTTAAACTCCGATTAGGGAAGATCCTTTGCTTGTTTTCCCTACTAATTAACAAATACTGTATATCGATATTAATTAGATAAAAAATAGCCAATTAATTATGAATAAATATACCTAGAGAGATAAAAATAACGGTTCTCTTCCACATAATTAATTATTAATTAATGACCTCAGCTGCTAGAAAGATAATTTTTTTTTAATCAGCGAATAATTACAAATTATCAACTAATTTAAACAAAATCAATGATTTAATCATATGATCTCTTATTAAAATTTTAAGGGTTTATATTATGTTATTCAAAAAATAGTGATTCATCCGAAATGTTTCTGAACGAAACTAAAATATTCTCAATCAAGTTGGCAGATTTTATTTTTTCATTATTCTTTTTTTTTTTTTTTTTTTGAATTTTCATTTCTTCTTCGAATTTTTTGATCGAATTTTTTATTTATCCCTTTTTGATTTGATTTGTAATAACATTTTATAAATAAAAATAATAAATATAAGCTAGAGAACAGCGGAGGCGAAATGAGTATAAAATCCATCAACTGAGATCTAAGGTTAAATGAATGAACGCCAGCTGATTGTTATCGATTGTGAACAGAATAAGCCACCTGTCGCCGGTGATATCAATTTCCATCAACACAATCACCCTCTAATGTCTCTCTGTATGACATATATAAACGGTTAAATTAACACAAATATTATTTATAATAGAAATAACTATATTCAATTTTGATTTTCAAATCAAATCTTTTACCCTATTTTAAGAATAAACTTACAAATAACAATTAAAATATTTTTTGTTTTTTTAATTCAAAGGGCAAAAGTTAAGATTTTTGGGTCAATCTTATTTCACGAATCTAGACAGAAAATTGAACGATATGGATGATTAATAAAGATTTTTATAATTTATAACAGTGTTTAAAAATTAATTATTAGGTTTATTCGTTTGGGCCTTTTATTTTTTAGTGTTCACTTGCGTGCAAAAAATGAAACGAGCAGAATGGAGGGCAAAATGTGTAAATTATATTTCAATTATATACTTCAATGGTCAAGCCAAAGCGTAACTAGACCTATTATTTCTCTCTAAATATTTTTTTTTTTTTTTCTTTAGGGGGAGGGGGTTAGAAGCCCAGCCCCTGAATTTATTTCAGTTGTTTTTGTCAATTAAATATTTTAATTTTTTCATTGTTTTTATAATGTTTTTCTTTTTACCAATCTCGATTTTTGCTTTCTAAGATCCGCCTATTACTCTGAAAATTTTAAAATTATAGTACTTAATTGACAGAAATTTGATTTGAATTTGCTCTAAATGGCAAAGTTGTATTCTTGCACTGTATATTAAAAAAAAAAAAATTAGTTCTTTTAAAAGTCCTGTCCCACCCTTTTTTTTTGTTGGGAAATGAGCGGACTACGTTTGCTCTTGTTAAATTCTAGAGTAGTGCTTCTTAACGTTTTTAAAGGCAGGGATCACTTTTGATTATACGAAAAATTTGAAGAACTTCAACTTCAACTAGTAGAAAATTTTAAAAAAATTTGAGACAATAACTTGTGAAATGGCTTAAATAGAAATACCCCCAATAGATATTTTCATGAAATAACGGTTATCTTGACGTCTTATATGGCCTAAGTTGCCGAAAAGACTGTGTGAATGTGAGTGTGAATGAGAAAAAAGTGTGAATGTTTAAAAGAAAAAAAAAAAAAAAAACTTGTGAAATAATTTTTTTTACCCTTTTCAGCTACTGTGGCCATTTAGGGGATAGATAAATAAATTTAAAATACATAGAAACGATGGCTAACGGGGGACGTTCTACAAGCTGATTGCTTGGGGTCACCAATCTCGAGCTTTTGCCGCGCATTTTTGAAATAATTAAAATGATAATTTTTAAAAAAATACCCGACCATTTCCATTTTTGGCTAACAATCAAGAAATATCTTTAATAATTTCGCGGAGGACTTGCACAAAGCTCACGAAGTACCGGTTAAGAATCAGTGCTCTAGAGTTTAATAACTTGATCCGATGTCTGGAGTATTTGAAAAAAAAAAATCCAATAGCAAATTGGTCATTTGGGTTGCCTATCTTTCACTTCTCTGTAAGCAAAATGCACAGACTGACGATTTATTTTATTACTTTATTATAATGCGGTCTTCATTAAAGGTGAAAAAATTATCCTTGTTTTATTTTTTTTAAATGAAAATTTATTATAAACAAGTTTATAAATATTTTCCTTTTACTTCATTTGAAGAATCATCAAAAGATCAGGAAATCCAGACCCCTAAATCAGAGGTTTAATAACCACAACGACTCTATTTTATTAAATTATTACTTATTTGATTTATTAAGATTTAAATTTTTTTTTTGCCAACAGGAAAAAAAATATATGAACAAAAATTTCCTATTCCATTATTTAAAATTATTAAACTGGAATGACGGCGATAAAAAATAAATATTGATACTTTCAAGCAACCAACTGTAAAAAAAAACTTAAAATATGGTTGCTTTCTTTTATTATTTGCACACTTTATTTTATTTTCACTTTATTGTATAAGTCATTCTAAAAAAGAGGAATGTAACTTAATAAAAAAAAAAGAACTTCGGAAAGAAAACTCTGCAAGTTTTTTTTTTTTATAGCGTTTTAATAGTTTAGTAACATTAAAAAAAATAAGCTTTAAAATTTGGTTTGTCAAAGGAGAGGATAAATTGAAACTGCCTCGAAGAGAGACGGGAGATCGGTCAATCTGAGGATTGTAATAAATAGTTAAATGGCAATGATAATGGCACGGAGGGCCGTTTGTGGCAAATGGCCGACCACCCGGCCGTTTCGTTCCATCCGACGCTCTATTAACCCTAAAAACGTCGCCGATTACTAATTAAATGCAATTACAACTGTTTGGCGGGGATGAAAAAAAATAAAAGTGTTTTTAAATGGGTCGTAAATACGCCAAATTGTCCCTGGTTTATTTACCTGAGCTGCTGCTTTCGGGAGTCCCAAAACACATAAATACAAATTTTATTTTTCTGATGCTATCATGATTACAACTAATTAGGATTTACCCTCTAACCAACTTTATTTTATCTCTTGAAGTTAAAAGAATTTATTGAATAAAAATAAATTAAATAAATGGTTTTTATTTTTATGAGAACTTTTTGTTCTGTATTTTAAATATTAAAGGATAGTAGAAGGAATAACACGTATTTTTATCCAAAATAAATTATCCTCAATTTAATTAATTAACGTGTAATTGAAACCTTGAATTTAATTTTCTAAAAATATATTATTAAAGTTATTTAAACTTTTCCATCTAAGTGATGGAACCTTTTCTAAATTATATTGGATATCAATAGAAAAATGAGGACTGGGCAAGGAGGACTGGGTCTAAATCAGTGGTTTCCAAACTTTATATTTTTTTAAACATTCACCTTTTTTTCTCATTTACACTCACACTCACACACACATTCACACTTCTTTTGCAGCTCAGGCCATAAAGACATTAACGATAACCGTTATTTATAATTTTATATTTAGGTCACATTTTTATTTAAGCCATCTGGTATCCAGAAAACTATATTACCACGCCTCCTTTAAAAATATTTAATCGTATTAAGCCTCCCCCATTTTATAAAATAATACAAACAGGAGGGAGGAATAATTAATTTTTTCGTTTCTTTTATAGGTTTTTTTCATATGAAAAATCGCAAAAATTGTCTTAGTATTGCGTCTGTTTATCTATTAGTTATTTAAAGAAAATATTGGCGCTCCAACTTATGGCCCCGAATAATAGTCTAACATACTGGAACCACTTAGTTCCCTTCTGAGACCATTTTGTCTTCGATAATATAATTTATTTTTTATTCAAGCATTTTTTATAGTTATATCCTCTAATTTTTGGTACCATTCTTTCCTTTTTTTAACGATTGTAAAAATACACAGATGGGGGGGGGGGGGGGGGGGGCCCCCCCCCCACAAAAAAAAAAAAATTTTTTTTTTATATGGAAAAAAAAAAAAAAAGGTGGGGGGGGGGGGGGGGGTTATTTTTTTTAGTAGGGGGGGGTTGTTTGTTACTTTTTTTAGTCTTTCCCCTCCCCCTAAAAAAAAAAATAGTTATGTAACAATGCGAACGACCAGCACCCCCCCCCCCGGGACGCCGAGGATCCCCCTCCCCCCCCTAGATTTGATTGGGTCGCCCATGCCAGATACTCATGATTGAATTAGATTCAATGCCGCCTGGGCCGGTAGGCGACCGGGAACAGCGGTTCCTGTATAATTGACTATTATTCGGGGCCATAAGTTGGAGCGCCAATATTTTCTTTAAATAACTAATAGATAAACAGACGCAATACTAAGACAATAGTTAAAAGTTAACATTTTTGCTTAGAGAATAGACCTGAACGAGTGTTTCACTTTACGAGAATGATTCTGGAACAAATTATGCTCGTTAAGCGTGGTTTTACTGTATTCATTTTCTCTGCCTTTTGGGTTCCCCTCTTACTGGAGCACCTCCCTTTGTTTAACACCATAATATCGTTGCCCATCCTTTGCAACTTCAATTAAACTATATTTTTCGATTTTTCATATGACCACTTGTCTGCTTGAAATGCTTATTCGGATAAATTTTGTCAGACCAGTTTTTTTTTTTTTTTTTTTTTTTATTTTTATTATTTTTTAAAATTACCCCAAGACGTAACATAATTAGAGTTTATTATATTCTAGGCTATTCAAAAGTTTTAGGCTGGTTCTTGTTTTCCTGGGGATTAATTTTTTTCACTCTTTCATTTATTAAAAGATCTAAAACTGATTTGAATAATCTTTCTGAAAATAAATACCTTAGATTTAAATTTATTAAAACAAGTACTTGAAGCAAAAAAATCTCGACAACGAATTTTTGACATGATCGCAATACTTTCTCTCTATATTTTACATATATAGGTAAGAGAAAGTAATATTGCGAGTTTATAAATTTCAAAGTGATAGGTATTTTTAAAATTAGCCCAACTTTGCTAGTCTTTTTAAATAGGCTAATTCTCTCAATATAATAAATATGTTATGAATTTTTTTTTAAATCAATAATTTCTTAATTTAAATTACCCCCCCCCCCCCCCCCCCCCCCCCCCGAAAAAAAAAAAAAAAATATTATGAGGGGAAAAAAAATAATCAAAAAAAAAAAAAAAATTTACAAAAGGAAAGAAAAAAATAAAAAAAAAAAAAAAAAAAAAAAAAAAATTTTTATAAAAAAAAAAAATTTCTGTTTTGGTTTGGGTTTGCCCAAACCAAAGGTGGAGGCCGAATATTCGGTTTCGGTTTCGGCGAAAATCTTGTTTCGGTCGGACCCTAATTTAAATTAAGGAACTTCAGGTAGAAACAGCATTTTCGACAAGAAAATAAATTGAATCACAAAATAAAAAATTAAGACAAATGGGAATGAGATTTTTGTTAATTACTTTTTTTTATTAAAATTTTTCTTCTTTTATACTCATTATTTATCATATAAAATATATTTATATTTCTTACAGTACCAATTAAAATGAAATAAGTTTGTTTTTTAATATTTTAATAAATAACATAAATAAAATACACCTTCAGTTTCATTTTCTTGAGTCATTTAATGAAATCTCACAAAAAAATAAATCATGTCTTTATGTTCTGACAAAATATCTTTTTATTTTTTAATGCTTAACAGTTATTAAACTCTTTGTATGTTGGACGATGTCTTAAAAGAGAGAGAGGGGGTGGGGAGACTCAACTCACCACTCCCTTGTTCCAACTTTTACATTTATACAAGATAAAATTTTGCTTATTCTTCTTGTTTCTATAGTATTTTGTTTTAATTAACTTGTATAACGAGCTTTTGTAACCTCCGGTTCTTCACAAAGTCGATTGCTTTATCAAGGCTTACAAAGGAGCTTCAGGAAAATTAAGATGGAATTATTTGAGGCCAGAGGCGTCATTTGCAAACGAAGAAAAATTGTGCGCCTTCTATGATTTATTGTATTCAATAAAATAGGCTTTTAAAGAGATCTTCTTCATTTTAACAAACAAGTGAGGGAGAAAACGAAAGAAATTAAATTAATAAGGAAACAAAATAAATAAAAAGAAGACATTTAACATCTAAAAGAAATTTTTTTTAATCAATACACTGGAGAGGGTTTTAATATATTTTTCTGACTGGGACATTGATTAACTATTTGCAATGTTATTTCTACTTATTAATTATATAGAGGAAAAAATATGTTCAGAATTAAATCATCACTCATTACTCTTCTTTTTATTTAAGGTTTTTTCAGCATCTAAGGCTATTTCGATCCTCTCTATCATGGGCGCCGACTTTTAATTATTAGGGAGGCCCAGAGGCGTAACTATATTTTTAGAGAAAAATAAATTTTAATAGAAAATTTGCTCTAAAATGTATCTAATTTTGAATTTTCAAGATTTTTTTTAAGCCGTCTTAAAAATATGCAGAAATATTCAAATTTCAGTACAATCGGAGGTGATTTATTGGTGCCACAAACGGCTTAAAGTTTAGAAAAATCAAATTTTTTTTTCACTTTTTTAAACTTTGGATAACCCTAATACAATTTTTCTGATCCCTAAAATAAACATATTTACGACCTATACAGAATATCGTAATTACACGATTTTTGCATTCAGGGATGGTAAAAAATTTTTTGGAGATGTTCAAAGTTGAAAAAAAAAACTGAAAAAATTTGATTTTTCTAAACTTTTAGTCTTGTTTTGCATCACTAAAACACCTCGGAGTGACCTGAAACTGGAATATTTCTATGTATTTTAACTCTCTGCGTATTTTCAGCCCGATAGCAAATCATCGATATAATAAACAAAAACCTTAACCTTCGAGTCAAAAAAATAAGTTTTTCATATATAGTTAGCTGCTGAGCTATAAGGAAAGTTTTGTAGCAACTTAATAAAGGCATCATCATTTATAAAAATTATTAAAAATTAAAATTATTTATTAAAGCTAATTAATTTATTAACAAAAATTAAAAAAATATATATAAGTATATAAAACAGGCATGTGTTTCTAAGTTCACCTAAGGGGCTAACTAACTACGATGTGGGCTCTTATGATTAGTTTAACTAGAACTGAAAAGACTCAAAAGTTTTAGTCAACTACCTTTCCGAGGAATAGCTAGTTAATTAGAATTGAAGCAACCGGCCCTAAGTTTTTAACAATTAGAAGACAATCTATATAAAATGACCACACCTTTAACTGCAACCTTCTAACTTGATTGAGTAGGAAGAACAGTCGACCTTGATGATTAGCGCCCTTTCTTGCACTAATAGAGCCTCTGAAGACATGGATTCCTTGACGCTGACGGAATTGGGGGACTTGAGGTCGAGATAACGACGTCGGCACAGTAGAGTTATCCTCATTAACGGAACTCTCCCTCGGGACTCGCTTGCTAATTACTCCCCATCCTCCCAATTCCAGCCTTTGTTTTCCTCAATCACTTGCCAACTACATCTCGAACACCTCAGCTGCCCAGCTTTTAATTATACTGAAACCCGTTTGCTATTCAATATTTGCTCTTTGAGGAAACTAGTCAGTCTCTCTCGTCATTCAAGTTTTGATTTATATTTTAATATCCTTATAGAAGAGTTATCGAATCAATGTTTGGGTTAAGAAGAGGTCCAATTCAAAGTTTGAAATTATTTTCCTAAAATCATTATTTTTATCGATTCATTCTCAACCTTCACTTGTTTCCCCTGTTCTCTTATTATTTTAATTTATTATCTTATAATCTTATATATTACCAGACCATACATACCATCGTTGATTATTATCTTTGACCATTCATCGAATCAATTTAAAAAATTTTTGTTTATAATTATTATTTTCTAATTATTTATCTCCTTTTAACTTTATATACCTATATATATATATATATTTTGGAGAGAGAGAGAGAGAGAAAGTATTGGATTCATGTCAAAAATTCGATGTCGAGATTTTGATGAATATACACGTTTTGAGGTCCCATGAGCTACGACGTTGAAATTTTAATGTTTAAGTTAGGTACCCCCCTGAAGCGCCAAAGAGTACAAATACTTTACTGATGTAATTTTTGATTTCATCAAAATTTGCTTAAACGATTTTGATTAAAGTTCAAAAATCAATTATTTTTTCGACACACTTTAAAATGTATATTCTCATCTTGCCCTCAAAATTATTTGAAGCACACTTTACTCTTGTACTTCAAAAAGAGAAGAAATGGTAACAAAATATAAATATTTCCTCATACTTATAACTTGAAATTCGAATGTACCGTACTGTCGGAAACTAAATATGTCGACTTAAAAAATCTAGTGTGACAAGTACAGAACACAACTTTCAATTACCGAAGGTGTGCGTACCAGTCACACCAGATTTTCTTTAATTGTTCAACCGTTGAAATGTACAATGGTTGTAACACTCATTTTTTCTGATTTCTTAATGCCATTAATTCATAACATATGCAAAACATGCTCATATCGAATTATGCAGACGGGAGTTATTACAAATATGTACAACACATATGTATGTAATGCATATCGATTTATAGCGTGCAATATCCAAAACAGTATTTTTATTTGATACAATATTCAATATGGTTAAATTGCTAAAAAAAAATATTCTTTTAATTAAAATCGAATAGCTTAAGATAATACAATTTTTTCTGTACTGGCTGTGAAAGTAAATTATCAATATTTTTTTTTTTTTTTTTTTTTTTTGGAATGGGTGCATAAGGTCCGAAGACCTATAATGACCAATAGTCACATGCAGCCAGGAAGAAAATAAAAACAAAAGGAGAAGCATAAAGGGGAAACTCAACTGCGGGAACTGAGAAGATGCCTGTTGAGGTTAGACTTGAAAGTCTGAAGATTGTAGGTTTTGGGGAAGATAGACGCAGGGAGCTTGTTCCAATCACGGGAGGTCATGGGGACAAAGGAAGAATGAAATTGATTTGTTCTGTTAGTCGTGATCTGAACAGCATAGGGATGCTGGGAAGATGCCTCTCTTGTGTTCCGTGAATATGTTGCATTGGGTGGGATAATTGATTTTAATTCGGCAGAGCATTGACCATGGTAATACTTGTAGAAGAGAGATAGTGAAGATACTCTTCTTCTATGATCTAGCGACTGTAGGGATGCAGTAAGGGTAGAATCACCTATCAGTTGGAGTGGAGTCAGCCAAGGAAAGAATAAAAAACAATTTTTTCTGTCGACGTTTCGAGCTCCATGACGCTCTTCCTCGGGACAGGCTAATGGCATTATTTAAGGATAGTAGTAAAATGAGTATCATTTGACATCAATAAACTGAACTTAAATTAACATTAACAATGCAAGATTTGTTCATTTTTTGATTTAACAAATTTTGATATTAAAACAGGCATGTGTGTGAATGCAAGGTAACGTGTACAATGATAAATATTGACATTAGCCCAGCGTTTTCCAAACTGTGAAGCGCGCCTCTCTAGGGAGGCGCGAACTAGTCTAAGGGAGGCGCGAATATTAGCTATCAAGAACAATTTTCCAAATGATTGCTAGGTTTATATATAAAGATAATAAATCTTCTTCTTCTTCTCCTCTCCTCGTCTTATTACCGCGATGCGGGGTCGGCGGACCTCACCCTTTCCCCCAACCCTATCATACGTTTTTACGACCGGAAGAAATAGGACAGGCTGGCCCGTCGCACGGTCCTGACGCCTGTTGAAAGAGGAAGGAAAAAGAACTGAATGACTGTCTGTCCCAACTCGGACAACTCGTGGTCGCCATCCACGTACCCACAAGATGTGGGCCCCTAAGCAAAAATAAAATATTAAATAAAAAAAAATGTTTTATATAAATTTATATTTTTTAGCAATAAAAATTTTTGTTTTTTTATTATTTTATAAAATAGAGGGAGGAAGAGGGAGGCGTCATACAATTAAAATTTTTTAAGGGAGGTGTTGTAACATACAGCTTGGAAACCACTGCCTGTCCCGAGGAAGAGTGTGATTGGCGCTCGAAACGTCGACAGAAAAAATTGTTTTTTATTCTTTCCTTCACTGACTCCACTCCAATATTAATTCTTAAGATAATTATTATTACCCCTTCCTAATCCCTACCCTAGCAAATTAAATAGTTGTTTTCCAGTAGGGAAGCTTAAGCTGGACATCTATTTGTTAGCTTTTTCTGGTCAATCAGATTAAATAAAGAGGGAATCGAACTCGATTTTTTGATTGGTCTTTGTGTCAATCATCATTAGAAGCTTAAGCTTGAGATCAAGTCAAGATTTTTTTTATAGCAAGATCATCTGACATTTATTTAGAGCTGTTTATGTCTCGGTAGCAAAGATTCTTCTTATTTATATCCCTAGCTTTCTATCTTTGAAATATTTATTGTTTCTAAATTATTTATATTATCAATTTGTTATTTCTCCTCCTCTTATCCTTCTTTTAGTGAAATCAATCACATAAAGTACATTTCGTATTGATTTGTATTGCTTTCTGGTAATAAAATATTTACAGAGTCACTTGTATCTTGCTGATTGGTCATTTTTCTTTTTCTCTTATTTTAATATTTAATTTGATTTCTAAGGATTAAAGAATTTTCACGTTTTTGTAAGATTTTTTTTCTCATTATTATTATTTATGTTCAAAATAAATCGAGCCTTGAAATTGATTTAAAAATTAATTAAGAGAGAGGTCAGTTTATTTAAAAATTGAAGTATAAATAAATCTTGTCGGTGTGAGGTTTTTTACTTAAAATACTTGTAACTTATATTATGCCCCAAAGTCATTGTTTGGTTATAAACTTTAATAACTTTAGAAATGTACATATTACAAACTTAAATAAACACTAACTCTTTGAGAGAGAAATTAATGTAATATTATTAAATATAAGTTAAGTTTCTGGGTTAATTAAAATATTATGTGGTATACCCCGCTGATCTCTTCTCCAAAAGCTAATAGAAATTTCAAAAAATTTGACGTAAATGATCGCACTTTCAATTGCCGAAGATAAGAGAAAGTTGTGTGCTGTGCTTGTCCTACCAGATTTTTTCTTTGACATATATTTAGTTTCCGACATATTTGTAAGAGAGAGAAAAGTATTGGTTTCATGTCAAAAATTCGATGTACAGATTTTGATGGATATACACGTTTTGAGGTCCCCTGAATCCCAAAAAGTGGCCTGTCTGTCTTTGTGTCTGTGAACAAAATTTTCCAAAAACAAAAAGAGTTAGGAGGTTAAAATTCTATATTTAAGTTTGGTACCCTCCTGAAGTGTGAAAATAAGCTTTTTAACAAAATCGGCCAGAGTACTAGTACTTTTCTGAAGTACTTTTTCAGATTTTCTCAAAATTCGCTCTAAAGATTTTGATTGAATTTCAAAAATCAATTATTTTTTAGATTATCTTAAAAATGTATATTCTCATTTTGCCATTGAAATCTTCTAAAGACCACTTTACTCCACAGAAAAGATAGGAGAAATGATTGACAAATGTAAAAATATAAATATTTTCCCATATTTATCAATTTTACATTTTGAATTTTAATATATTGGCGGAAATTAAATATATATCGACACAAAAAATCTGGTGTGACAAGCACTGAACACTAACTTTCTCTTATCAATGGTAAGCGATCTCTTTGGTATCTCTCTTTAGGAAGTTATCCCTCACCTTTAGTAAGAAAAATTTGTGTGCTATGCGACCAGTCACACCAGATCTTTTAATTATTCATTATTTATTTATTTAAAAATAAAAACAATTATTGAAAAACTTCATTCGAATTTCGTATTTAATTAAAGATTATTCAATTAAAAAAAAAAATCTTATTCAATTTCTGGGTCATTCATTCCCTTTGTATTTCAAGAATGAATGCTTATATGGATGAAGTTATATCGAGAAATAATTGAAAAATTACTCGCATTATCAACATCAAAATTCATATCTAATTTAAGCAAGGGGAAATTGATTTTTTGTATTTATTGATTGATTATCTATTTTTGTCTTATTTTGGCGATTAGATTAAGATATTTACTTTTTTTAAGTGAATCAGAGAATCAAATTTATCTTTTACTTTAAAATTTTATTTTATAAATGGAGGCTATGCGAACATAATTTAAATTTATACTTGAACACGTTTTTTTTATCAATACTTTATCGCCCTTGTAAGTTTTTAAATAAAAACCAAATCCCTTCCTTTCGAGATTAGTCATTTACTAATTAACGAATAAACCCATCACATTTGATCGACGTTTTTCCTATATAATTTATTACTTCTTGTATTTTTTTTACACTTTTTTTTCGAAATTAATTGAATAAAATATCTCTCAAATTATATTTTATCTTTACTTTCTTATGAATCGAGTAAATGGGCCGAGAGGCTTAAACGACCTGGAAAAGATTTGAATGGCGGTTGCGACCTCCGAGGCCATTTGGGAGGAAATCTACGGATTAAAAGACACTTGTTTATTTTGAGCTTCTCTTTCAATATCTTGAGTTATTTAGCGTCCCTCATCTGAAAGAAGATTTAATGAAAATGAATTTTTCGATTGACTTTTTCTGGTAAATTTATTAGATAAAAGTAGAAAAATATAAAGAAATGGAATTTATTTTTTTTTTTTTTTATTTATTATCGGCTGCGGCAGAGCCATCCAGCCCCATTTTTATTTACATTTACATTTGTTTGTTAACAATACAATTTTTTTTTTTTTTGTTTTTTACATTTCAAAATAATATAATTATTGGTTATGTGGGCGGATGACATGAGTAAAGCGATGCAATGAGAACGGGAAGAGAGAAAAAAATAAAATAAATAAAAGATAAATAAATAAAAATAATAGAGCATACAAACAAAAGCAAAAATCAAAATACAATAACACCACAACACAGGACAAACAATCTGACTGATACAGCATCAAAATAACAATTCAAATGGCATTAATACAAAACAAAATTCAAGGTAATATAACATCAATACAAAAGAAAATAAAATAAGATCCAAATAGCATCAAAACAAAGGCAAAAATCCAAATAAAAGATCATCAAAATACAAACAAAGATCAAAATGAAATATTATCAAAACCAAAGCAAAAATTAAACAAAATCAAAATAAAATAACGTTCAGACAAACATAAAAAAAAAAAAAAAAAAAAAATTTTCCCCAAAATACAGAGTGTCCTCAAAATAAAATATCATCAAAACAAGACCTCCAAAAATACATGGGCTCCAAACAAAACCAACATTAGAAACAAAATAAATCAAAGCAAAATAACTTCAAAACAAAATTGAAAAATGGAATTTACGTATTAATAGATCCGCATAAAGATATATTTACCTCTATATTTTTAATCTATACCGAGTTTTATACTTATTTATAAATAGACAGTGTGAGTTTGTTTGTATGTAGGGGCTAAGCTCAGGATTTACTATTTTCTTCCTTGGAGGAGGGGGGTCAAATGCCCCCTCCTCCCAAATGACGTCCCTGGTATTCGCCTTAAACATTTTATAAAGTTTTACATTATTAATTAACTAGGTAGATTTTTTATAGATTTTTTTGTGTTGAGATATTTAGTTTCCGTTGATACGTATATTAAAATTCAAGATGTAAAATTTATAAACATAGGAAAATATTTATATTTTGTTACCATGGCAACCGTTTCTCCTATCTTTCCTATGAAGTACAAGAGTAAAGTGGTCTTCAAACAATTTAGAGTGCAAATTGAGAATATACAATACATTTTAAATAGCATCTAAAAAATTATTGATTTTTGAATTTTAATCAAAATCGTTAGAGCGAATTTTGAGAAAATCGAAAAAAAAAACTGAAAAAGTACTTCAGTAAAGTACTAGTACTCTTGGGCCGATTTTGTTCAAAAGCTTCGTGTCACGTCCCAGGGGGGTACTTAACTTAAATATAAAATTTCAACTTCCTAGCTCTTTTCGTTCTTGAGATATTTTGTTCACAGACAGGCAGACAGACTATATTGTGAAAAGCACTTTTTTGGATTCAGGGGACCCCAAAACGTGTATATCCATCAAAATCTCGACATCGAATTTTTGACATGAAACCATTACTTTCTCTCTATATATTATTAACATATATAGAGGTAAGAAAAAAGTAAAAGATGGAATTTTTTCCATCTATCTATCAACGCTTAAATAGGCTTAAAGACTTAATTTAAAAGCCAGTCAATAAATACTCGTATATCATTTAAGATATCAAATTTGCCAGATGAGTTTGTGTTTGATTGAGTAAAAATTCCGCTCTCTGGAGAATCTCCACGCTTTCGCTTTTATTAAACTTTATTTTTTTTTTTAGAAATATGTTACATTATTGAAGAGAACATATTGAGTCACACAATAATCTGCATTTTATTATAGATTAAATCAATCAATCAAAGAGAAGGGGAAGTCAATGATTCCCTATTTTGTGTATTATCAAAATATATAATAATTTTTTTGAAAAGTAGTAGGGTTTTATAGAGAAATTTATTTTTGAATTTTGTTTAAATTTTATATAATAAGTATTAAATATTAAAAGGCTATAATTTTTAAATTTGAGGTAAGAAAACTCAGTTGAGAAAGCGAACGAGCCACTCCTCTAGATAAGAACCTCTTCTCTTCTTTCCCTAAAATTACTCATTATTAGAATAACCAATGCTTGAATGTGGCAGAAAACGAAATGAAACGAAGGTGGGTGAGAGATTGGAAGCCCGAGAACTTCCGGCTCCGGTCTCAGGGAATCCCCTAGTGCACGGGACGCGCCCTTTGCGGCGTCGGCACGTGTCTGTTGCCTTGCGTCCTTCGGGGCTGCGTGCCAGGGAATCCCAGCACGCAAACACCCTGAACACCCAAAAGAAGAAGGAAATGAACAGCACCAGAGGAAGAAAGAAGGTGCAGGAAGTGATTAACTCAGCCCCAGCCTCCAAGAGGGCCGACCCATGACCCGCCCTTTGGGCTAACATCGCCTCCCATTCGAATCAGCGAAAAAAGAAGAAAATCATTTATCCTGTACAACTTGGCTAGAAACACATGTCCTACTTTATTTTTAGTGGAACAAGGAAAAAAAACGTCCAGGATGTCCCTTAAGAATTTTTTTTCACTATTCTTTTAACAAATGTTTAGCTAACCTATTAGTCCTTTCATGCATCAGTAAGAGAACTGTTTTTGCGGCCAAGAAAAAAAAGAATCAGCTCAGCATAAGTATTTATTATTCTTTGAAGAGTATATTTTGATTATAATTGAATAAAATTAATTTTTTCTCATGCCAGATTACAATATTTTTTTATCAAGAACCTGACTATGAGGAAAATTTTCTCTGAGAGTGAAAAAGTTTTGAAAATTTTTTAAGCGAATTGCAGAGAGGACACTAAAAGATATAAATATTTTGATTTTGAACTCTAACAGCCTTTATCTTGAATTCAATATTAGAGCCAGCCAGGGGATTGGGGGTGGGCAAGTGGGGCACTTGCATCTTCTTAAAAATCAGACTAGCTAGTATTTAACTTTAACTAGTGATCCAAAAGACAAAAAATATAATTAAAATACTATAGTAATATAATACGTAATATTAATTTGATTTTTTATAAAATTCCTATTAGGCATACCCTTTATACCGGTATAGAATATTAATAATGAAAAAACTTTTGCCCCAGCCCTCCATTTCTGGAAAAATTTCGAGAATGCCGCAGATTATATTATGTTTTATTATTTTCAACAAATTAAAAAATGTAACATAAATTTAGTTCATGCTAAAATTAATTTCTTTCAATAGCTAATTACTTTTTATTTTTATAAAATTGTAAAATTGAAATTTAGAAAAATCCTCCCACTCCCAAACATTGGAAACCGGGTTGTTGGCCATTTGCGCCAGATACAAGGGTACGGTGCGTGCCTCCGTGCACGATGCACCAGGGGTAAATAACCGGGGAATGTTTTTTTTTTTTTTTTTTTTTTTGTAGGCTATTGAGGGTTGTTTTGCCATAATTTAAGGCTTTTCCCTCAAATAAAAAAAATAAAAAAAAAATTTAGACAAATAAGCACTTTTATATTCTTCTCTTGGACTAGAGCACAGTTGTGATTGAAGTTCTTTTTTCTTGTGCTAGGGGTCAAGGATTGGTATCCCATCTCATGCGACAAAAATTTATTTCAATTGAAATAAATAGGGACGATAAAAATTTAAAAAAATTCTCACACAGAGGCTCACGTGTTGGGAGTACGTGGATAGGGACTACTAGATACTCGAGCTAAGACTGGCATTTTTTCCTCCCCCTTTATACCAGCCTTCATCAAGTGAAGCGGCTGGTTTCTTCTTTCTTTCTCGGTCGTTTCTCTCTTTAAAATTGAATTTGTCGATTCCGCCCATGGAAAAGGTAAAGATATAAGAAGAACTTTTAAATTCCTTGTTATTGATTATTAATTCAAAGGATAAATAAATATAACCAACGTTGAACTGATTTCAACTTTAAGACACCCCCCGGCGCATCTTTAGCTGTTTATCTAGTCTTAAGCAACAATAGATTGTTCACAGTGACGTCACATTTAATTACATTTGACTGCATTACTAATGAGGTTTATCTTGTAATATGAACCAAACCAAAGCCTGGCTGTTAATTGGTCGCCTAGGGTTCTTAGGTCCTCAGGGTCCTTAAAGTCCTTAAATTAAGTTCAACTCTAAACAGAAATAAATTTCTCTAATTAAAGAAAAAGTTGAAACAAATTCGAATCTGGTTTCTAAACATTTTGAGGAAACTCTTATCTATGATAATTATTTAAACTCATTTTCTATTTAAAATAATAGCTCAGGGGCCCACATCTTGTGGGTACGTGGATGGCGACCACGAGCTACCCAAGCTGGGACTGGCAGTGCTCTTATTTCCATGTCAGTCTTCCCTTCTATATTTTCAACAGGCGTCAGACCGTGCGACGGGCCGGCCTGTTCTTTTCCTTCCCGGTCGCAAAAACCCATTAACCGCCGACCCCGCACCGCGGGATTTAAGACTAGGAAAGATAATTCTATTTAAAATAAATTTTTTGAAAATATTATTTAAAAAGTAAAAATATAGGCTATAATCATTATATAAGCTTACTATATAAATTTTATAATAGCCTATATATTTATTCATTGAGATTGCGTATATTGTAAGTTCTTAATTTTTATAATTACCCAATTA
The DNA here is from genome assembly GCA_023213315.1 of Euborellia annulipes. Taxonomy (NCBI): domain Eukaryota; kingdom Metazoa; phylum Arthropoda; class Insecta; order Dermaptera; family Anisolabididae; genus Euborellia; species Euborellia annulipes. The sequence goes on along the minus strand of JAKCPI010025617.1, from coordinate 117,687 downwards.
GAAATTTTTTGAGACTTTTTAATACCATAGAAACGCATCCCCATGGTGCCTGATATTTAAGGGCGGAACCGATCTTATGACTCCAAAATTCTTATATAAGACATGTTCCAAGAACAGGGAGCCTTCAAACAATTTAATCAATTTAATAGAACAGTGGTATAACAAATTTTTGAGGGGGGGGATATATAAAAAAAAGAAAGTGAGATAGTTTTAAATGTTTGATTTTTTATTCAATCAAATGGCCTATTAAATAAGAAAAAAAAAACGCGTAACATCTACCTCCTGAACACCCTTAAGATCTAGGCTGAAATTAAAATATACGAATATATTTTTTTTACAACTCATAATTTATAAAATAATCTTTTTACAAATCTTTATTATAATTTTTCCATATATTATTTCATTTCATCTAATTTGTTATTTTCACCATAACTGATCGTTTAATTACAAATCCAAGATACAATAGTTGAGCATTAAAACTTAAATAATATCTATGCAAAATTCAAATGATTTCCGAGTGTAATTAATTATTTAGATTGTTTTCTGATTTCTTTTTAGAACATATTTTAACGAGTCCTTCTAATCATATAACGTGAAAAGGTATTTAGGGTTTCCGAAACCTGTTAATTTATTATTCAGATCGGATGATTCGTGAAGCTTTCCTAATGATTTATTAGTTTTTATTTCAAATGTTTCTTTTTTTAGGTTTTTTACATTTAGATTGATTTATTGCTTTATAAATTTGTAAGAAGCAGTCTGACCTCTAGGGAAGAGCCCTTTGGACAAAGATAATAATTGTTTTTTTGTAGTGGCATATTCACTCCCCCCTCTCTTCTGCTATCAAGCAGGTAGCATTAAAAATAAATAAAGTTTTATTTGTTCATCTCCCCTTCTCTCCCAAAAAACTACTACTATTTTATTCTATTCTAAAACTCACATGGGTTCTCCACCAGACAAAAATCTTGGCTCTGGGTTTCCCGGAGATTTTTTATTATCTTATTTTAAAAAGTACGAATGTAAATTTCAAAAACAAAAAAGTAAAAAAAAATATAGGGAAAAAGAAAAGTTTGGAAGGAAAGGATAGAGAAGAGGAAGAAAGTGAAGTGAAAGATGAAAAGAATAAAAGAAGTGAGATGTTACTGAAAGTGAAAGAAAAAATAATTAAAATATGTTATAAGGTTTGTATGTTGCCAAAAAAAGGTGTATGAAGTTTTTAATGCCAGCCTGTTGTGCTGGATGAAAAAAAAATAAATCTCAAAAAAAAAAAGATTTACGTTTTAGAAAATATTAATACTTTTTTTTAAATTTATTTAAGGTCTTTTTCAGCATCTAAGGGCACTTAGAAGAATATATTCCTATTTATTTCAAATGATTAGTAGCCAATTCAAATGAAATAAATTTTTCTCGCTTGGGACGGCAAGCGAATCAGGGACTCTAGGCACATGTTTTCTCTCTGAGCCTCGGGTTACGGGCATCATTTGATTTTTTTAAAGTTTAAAAAAATTTTCTTCATTTTTTTTTCCCTAAGATAAATGGAGGGCAAGCTGGAAATTTCTATTTACGGTGGACCAATGGCGATAGATAGACTAAGCTATGAGAGTTTCTCTATTTCTTTAATTTAAAACTTTTTTCATCGACATTCATTCATTCTTGCCTAACAATTTTTCAGATTCTATTTTTAGCGAACCGCATAATATTTTGCATTTTAAAACTTGACCACTATATTTATTTAATTTTTTATTTCTTCTCAATTTTCAAAATTTAATGTGTATTTTTTTTTTTGTTTTGTTCTAGGAGGTGGGTGCACGAGGCCCCGCGGGTGCTGAACCGCCGGCGGCTATGTGGCCACCGCCGGCCGCAACGGCCCCCGCTGGCCCCGGTGGCCTTCTCGACCCGGGGGGCGGCGATGGCGACCCCGGGGGTGGCGGAGGTGGGGGGTGGAGATGGTGGTCTTGAACCTGACGCCCATGACTGTGATTGTTTTTCGCCGCCCCCCGAGTTCCGACTCCCGCCGCCACCACGGCCGCCTTTCCTCCAAGAGGCTGCGGCTGCTGCCGCTGGCAGTGCTGGTGATAATCCCGCTTCCGGTACTCCGGGCGAGTGTTCCGAAACCTCGCTCCTTGAATTGGAAGTCTGCGAAGCAGTTCCGGTGAGTCATTTGTATACATCCCGTAAATTTTTTCTCATTACAATTGTTTTTTTTTATGATTATTATACATTTTAATATCTTTCCTGCCAAGTTTTTGTTCTTTTTTTTGTGACTTTTTTCTGGATCAATGTTTTTTCTTCACTTTTTAAGCATTATTGATTACATAGTGATAGAGATATAAATAAAAACTAGTTAAAAAATTTTCGTCATATTCAAGAAAACTGAAAAAAGATCAAAATAAATTTTTTTTTTACTTGTTCATAAAAATCCTTTATTTAACCATTAGATTAATTATGAAGTACTAACCCCGCTTCCTTCTGCACTAAGGGAGTCTAAATTAATTTAATTAGCGAAAATTCTTATTCCTCCTCACTAGATAAATTATGTCTTCATACTAATCTCTCCAACTTTAAATTCACTTAATAGAGAGTTAAAAAAAAACTTATATATTAAAAGTTTGTCAACTCTTTGGTAACTTAATTAAATTAATTCAATGGCGGATAATCCTCAGAGTGTCGATGTGACAATTAAATATCTTCAGTCATCTTCAATTATCTTTAGATGTGAGTTTAGCCTTCTAATCAGGTCTGACAATTGTCTTTAGATAATGGCAAACCATTTCTTATTCGCTAGCAAGTCTCGAAACTAGGAACTCCTTCTCCGCCTCCTTTAGAAGTCAGGAAGTCCTAATCATTTCCGCCTTTAAATGTTCCTATTAAGGATTTGCTTCACATCAAAAGTGCCTCCTTATTTATTCAAATAGGGCCGAAAAATCGCCCTCCGAATTAGCACTATGAATACATTAGTGTTAAGTAGATAACTTCATTCGATAAGGGCGAATTCATTAAATAAAATTAGACAGAAGACGTCAGCTAAGTCCCGGGCCACAAATCGTCTTTTGTTTTAAATTCTTTGCAGGAAAAAAGAAAGATGTTTGCTCTTGGCAGATAAGCTTCCTTAAATTATTTAATCCTTAATTAAGCAGTTAACAAAAAATGTCTTCTTTTAGTAAGAATCTCATCCTTTTTTTTTCTAATATAAAAAAAAAATAAAAAACACTTAATAACAAAAGAAAATTATAAATAAGCACGTATTTTTTTCCTTTTTACTTTCTCTTACCTCTATATATATGTTAATAGACTATATAGAGAAATACAGTATTGGATTCATGACAAAAATTCGATGTCGAGATTTTGAGTTCTCATGCGATAGAATTTATGCATGGATTTGACTTTGACAACGCAGTCATTCTGATGAAGGTGGACAACACATATAAACGTCTGATAGCAGAAAAATGTTTTATAAAAACATATGGACATAGGGCACTAAACTATCAGACTGATTGTATTGGCCTTAGTAATGTATATTTGTCCATCTTAAATAATGTAGACGCCCAGATGTAAATATTATAATAAAAATTTTATAATTTTTATAACATTATTTGTAATTCGAAAATATATTATAAATTAATTAATTTGAAAAAAATTTTCATTTGGAAATAAATAATATATTTTCGAAAAGGTCAACTGCACGCTTTTGTGAGATTTCGTTTTTATTAAGATGTTTTATGGGTCAATGTACTGAGGGTTCACTGCTTCCCCAGTATTTATAATAACTGTATTTGATAATAAAATTTTATATACTTTTGAGACTTGGCCGTGTTGACTGATGAGCATCTAACAACTTATATGCAAATTTTGTATTTTTATATAATTTTGTATATGTTTATATATAACAACTCTATCTGCATCTCAATGGTGTACACCTTGAGATTGCCAATAATGTAAGATCTGATGTTTTTATAATTTAAAAAATATTTTATGTTGTTGTATTACAATTATTATTTATGCTCATTTCAGCTCTAAAGAACTGATGATGGATTTATCTAATTAAACCCGAAATGTCTTCTTAGTGGAGATTTTTATTCGATAGAGGCTCCTTTCTTGGCTAACATCCTCTCTCCCTTCATTATTTGGTTGAAATTTTATATTTAAGTTAGACCAGGGGCGGATTAAAAGGGGGGGGGCGATCGCCCACCCCTCCCCGAGAAGAAATTCAAAAAGTTATAAAAACTAGAAATCTAAAGAAATTATGATTTCCGCTCTTTAATTTCAATTGAATTTGTTTCCAATCAATTTAAATAAATAGAAAAGGGGTGTCACTCCAGATTTTTCGTGTCATGTATTTAGTTACTCTCAGTAGGCCGGCCCTACATTGAATAGAATTAAGATGTAAAATTTATATTTTGTTAACATGACAACCATTTCTCCTATCTTTTCTATGGAGTACAAGAGTAAAGTGGTCTTTAGAATATTTCAATGGGAAAATGAGAATATACATTCTAAAGAGCATCTCAAAAATAATTGATTTTTGAATTGTAATCAAAATCGTTTGAAGGAATTTTGAGAAAATCGAAAAAAACTAAAAAAGTACATTAGTAAAGTACTAGTATTTTTTGGCTGATTTTGTTAAAAAGCTTCCTGTCACGTCCCATGGGGGTGACTAACATAAATATAATATTTCAACATCCTAGCTCTTTTCGTTCTTGAGTTATTTTGTTTACAGACAGTCACATACACACAGACAGACCATGTTGCGTAAACCACTTTTTTGGACTCAGGGGACCTCAAAACGTGTATATCCGTCAAAGTCTCGACATCGAATTTTTGACATGAATCCAATACTCTCTCTCTATATATATTAACATATACAGAGGTAAGAGAAAGTAAAAAAACCTTAATAAAAAATAAGTATTTATTGATAATAGGGGTGGATAAATAAAATAAGTCCTTTAAAAATTATTTTAATTCAAATTTATCCCTAATAAATAAATAAATACAAAAAATAACACTTGGAAGTATTTTATTTAAATTGCGGTGAGTTTTAAGGGAGGGTTTTTGAAGTGAGTCTTTTAATAGTTATTTAACGGCGGGGGGGGGGGGGGAGGGGTGAGGGCCCCCCCCTCCTACCCCCCACCGCGCGGGCCCGGCCCCCCCGCTGATTTTTTTTTTTATTAAATTTAAATATAAAAAAAATTTAATAAATAAGAGTGCCCCCCCCATATTTATTTTTTTATAAAAAAAAAAATTTTTATTATTTTTTTTTAGGGGCGGGGGGGAAAAAAGTGGGGTGGTTGGGGGGGGGGGGGGGGGGGGAGGGGGAAAAAAGAGTAGTTTTTAAAAAAAAAAAAAAACAATAGTTATTTAATTTCGAATTTATTCCCAACGGAATAAAACCCCGTTAGTTTGCAAGTAAATATATTTTTTTTTAAATAGAGAACTTATTTGATAATTTCCGCAGAGAGCAATGCGATTTATCTAAGCCTGCTTGTTTGCTGCCTACCTGCCAGGCTCTTTCAGTTGAATTTGAGTCGAGCCCTGAGTCATTCCGTTCAGCTCCACTCTCTCTCTCTCTCTCTCTCTCGCGTGTGTTTAGTTTATTTTATATTGTGTTGTGATTTGTGCAAATATGACGTTCATCCCCCAGCCTCACTACACTACACCCCGTCTGGTCATCTTATTATTAAGGTAATTAATATTTTCATAATGAATTAAATTTTTATTTTCAATTTTTTTTTTTCTCTCAATTATAAAATTATCCAATTTTTAATTATATGATGAAGTCTTGTATCCCAGAGGGGAGGGTGAGAAAGGGTGTAAATCACCCCTTCTAATAAACAAAATAGTATTTTTCTTTAAAAATAAAATTTCAAATAAATTTGTTTTTTGTAAAATTTTTACTTTTAAGCAAATGGATTACTTTCTCTCACCTCCTCACCCTCTACCACCCTAACAGAGAATTTACTTTTCCTATAATATTTAATAAGAAGTTTTTATTATAATAGAAAATATTCTTAAACTTTTATCTCTCATCAGTGATATAGTGATTGTTGGAGGTGGAATTTGTTTTTTATTGCCTGTGCTTTCTTCTACACTCGCCTCCCCTATTTATTTATAATAAAAAAAAATTCATTTGGATATCAATGGCTTAAATAGAAATGCCTAAACCCCCAATATATTAATCAATAACGGATATCGTCAAAGTCTTATATGGCCTGTGACCTGAGTTGCCACAAAGACTGTGTGATAGTGTAACTAACGACAACTGACTTCGGTAATTACATTTTAGGAACTACTTTTCTTTTTAATGAAATAAAATATTATAATAAAAAAAAAATCTTAAAAGTGATTACTGAGGAAAAGTCGTCTTGAAAATCAGAAGAGCAACTTTTGATTTGAAAAGGAACATCTTTGAAAAATTGAAGGAGATTTCGCTTCATGATTTCAATAACCAAACGATAATTACTTCGATGTCCGTACTTTCAAACGAGAGGGGCATAAAGGCAATGGTTGGAGATGGGGTAATAGCAATGAGCACGTTAAAAAAGTATTTACCTCAGTGCTCACGTTACGTCGCATCTTTAAAATAATTCTTTTCCAATCTGTTTATTAATATTAAATCTTTTAAATTTTTTTTTTTTTTTTTTCAAAAAATTAATTAAAATGGATTTCTTTTTAGAATTATGTTTCACTTATCTTAAGTTTACTTTTTCCCAAGAGAAAATTACTTATTCTGTTGATGTTAAAAGGGTCGATTGAATGAACATTGATTCATTCATTTTGATTAATCTATTGATAATAACATATTTTAAAAATTAATTAAAACGTGTTTAATTTCAATGGAAGGAAATCTCTTTGATTTTTTTTTTACTTCTCTTCTTTTATTCATAAATCTCCAATCTTTATAGATTGATTCTACTCTTCTTAATTAATTAATTACTTAAAGAGACTATATATTTTCTTAAAACAAATTTTTTAATCTCATCAAACTTTTAGAAAAGTATTGATGAAAGTTTTTTTTTTTTTTTGTACTATTAATAATAGCAATATGTCACAGCAAAGGAAATAATATCTATTATTAGAAGAAATTTATATTAGTCGTTTTCTTACCTTTTGTTTGGGCGTGATGACGTCATCAGTCGTTTGAGAATTGATCCTGACCTGTGAAAAGAAGAGATAAAAGCCCTTTGAGATAAAAGAGAAATTGCTCTCTATTAATGTTGAACAAAAAAAAAAATAATAATAATAAAATTTTATCCAATTCACCTGCAATATTTTCTTCGGATTTTTTTTTTTTTTTCAATGAAGAATAAAACTTCCCTTTCATTTATTTGATAAATACGTATGGTATAATAGAAATAGATATATTTAAAAGATATTTAATTAAATAGTTTTCGTTTGTATCAGATTATTATTATTCAACGTCTCTCTAAACACTAAAATGTAATAAATTTCTTTCATTTAAATTTTTCAACCCTTTTCGTTAAATAAAAACAAAATTTTTTTTTTTCTCTTTTAATATTAATATTTGTGTCACAGCCGTCAGCAATTAAAGATCACGTGTTCTCGGCAATATCAGAGAAGGAAATTATATTTTTTTATTTTTTATTTTTTTTTAATCTAAATTTTTTTAATAAATTCTTCGGTTGTCTCGGCAACCGAGACGTCATCTGTGACTTAAACAAATCAACGACGGCTCAGATTAAAGTATTGATTTGAAATTTTCCCCCATCCAGGGCAGAAAAAAGCAATTTCTAATTTACTTCATTTAAATCAAAATCATTCTTTCTGGCATGGATTTTTTTAATTTATTTTTTTTTTTCATTTAAAACTTTACGAAAAAAAAAAAATGTTAATTCAATATCAATTATTTAGTCATTAGTGTTTGAATTACAGTTTGAACTTAAAACAGTGTATAAATAGTTAATGTGCATTGAAAATTTTCAAATAAATCAGCATATCATTTGAATATTATAATCTCTATCTAGTCTCACTTCATAAACGACGTCGCCATTAAAGATTTATATAATGAAATGTGTATCATTGTAGATTTTACATAAGCTCTTTCACCAATGCTTTATTCATTCTAAAAAAATACATTTATAAAACGTGTTTTGTTTAGAAATGAACCTTAAAAAGCAAAATTAGTTTTTATTTAAATATCCAAGAATTAATTTGTATTTATATAATCAGAATCACCTAGCATTTCATTGGTTTTTATTAAAATTCGATCCATAATTTTCATATGCACCTGGCGTTTTTTTTTTTTTTTTTTTTATAAAATAAATTTATGTTATGGTTAAGTTAAATTGAGGGTTCTTTTTTCAAATATCAGAGAGGGAAAATTTTGCAGAAAGTTATCTAAATTTTATAAATTATATCTTCTATATAAGAATAAAATTATTAAAATGTAAAAACATTTTACTAATAACGGAGAGCAGCTTATCTCGATGCGATTGGTTTGCTTGCTCTCATCTCATGAAATTAAATATTGATACATGAAACAGAGGGGAATTTGTGCACTAGGGGAGAGCTTGTTCATTTTCCAGGCAGTTTTTTTTTTTTTTTTTTTTTTTTTTTTAATTAAATAAAGATATTATGTTATTCAATAACTTTACAGTTATTTACGAGATTATACTTCAAATATGACTGATGAGAAATTTGGAAATCAAAAAAATTACAAATAGCGGTCAATTATGCCCTCAGAATGCGTATTTGTATTGACAGATTAAAATCCGATGAACAATTGCAATGTTGTCTCACAATGTCAGTAGATGAATTATAGTGAGAAAAATGATCGATACAACATTAAAATTTGTAAAAACCCTTGCAAATTTTAAATTATACATGAAGAAAGATGTTATTTTCTAAAACACCGTTTTCTAAACTGTGAGCCGCGAATATTAGCCACAGTTTTTCAAATGATTGCTAAAGTTTTATAAATAAAATAATAAAAAAAATATTTTTATTAAGTTTGGAGTAAAACATATTTATAAATGGAAATTTTTAATATAATTGTTTATGTGTTGAATGATTTAGATTTTTAATCATAATTTTGGAAACTACTGCAATCCAGTTAAGAGAGAATCCCCATGATACAGGGGCGCCGGAACGAATTTGAATCAGGGGGGGGGGGGGCAAAAATTTTTTTTTAGAAAATTAAAATAATTTAATATGTTTAAATAGTATAAAACAAAAACAAATCTACTATAAAACTTTAAAAATTTTAAATAAAATCACAATTTTAATAAAATTAAAATTTTAAAAAATTTGTTAGTGATTTTTCAAAAGTTTTTGGAAAAAATTTGGAAAGAAATGAATTTCTTACTCTTTTAATTTAGAAGATTTTATTTTTCAAAAGTAAAATATATCATTTTTAATAATAAATGAAATAAAAGAAGAAATTTTGCCCCCCTCTGCCCCCCCCCCTGTAGGATGCCCGGGGGGCAATGTACCCTTGCCCCCCCCAGTTCCGGCGCCCATGCCATGATATTTCTATACGGTTGAATGAAAATCCAGCTCAATTAATTAAAAAAAAATAAATATAATTTTCTAATTTTCCTTGTTTAATATTTATAGTTTCAATTTTTTAAAAAGAACAAAATGTTAGTTTTTCCTTTCTTGTTGAAGTGAAATACGTATAAAATTATTTGAAAATCCTTTTCTTGAATTAAAAAAAAGAAAAAAAAAGATCCTATTTGAAAAACAATGAATGGCGCTATTCATTCTCTCACTATAAAAATTCCGCTCACTTTTTTTTTTTTAATTTTATAGCTAAAAAAAGAAAATGGAGTCCAACACCAATATATTGTTTGCATAAATATAGTTTTTTTTTTTTTTTTTTTTTAACATATAGTTGCAATCCATAAAATTTAATTTATACATCAAATCAAGAAAAATGTTTTGTCTTTTGAACATATTATTTGGCCCATATATTCATAGTTAAAAATTATGACCGTATATTTCCTTCCATTAACCATAACTCATTTTTTTTATTATTAAATCGTGTTTTATGAGCCAAGTCATGTCGCCAATGAATTCGGAAAATTTATTTTGCAAATAAATGATGATTTAAATTTTCAACGCAGCGGGACTCTAATAAATAATTATTCTTAAAATTTACTAAAAAGATCTTAAAATAGATAATGAATCAGTAATAAGAGAGGGGGGGGGGGTTTAGTTTTAATCTCAAGGATTATGACTTCAAGTAAATCGAACTACTTTATTCGTCAATATAATATAGATACTCAAAAAAATTGTTAAATTTGGTTTATAATTAAAGATGGTGCTTTTTTTTGTCAGGTGGTGGACGCGGAGTACCATTCGTCGCCGGCGCTGCCCTCCCTGGCTGTGATCGCCGTCTGCTCGCTTTTGCTCCTTGCCGCGGTCCTCATCGCCTCCGTCCTCGTCTGGAAGTAAGTACCACCGATTCCTTTATTTAATCAGGATAAAAATTCTTTAAAAAACTGTTTATTAGATCACAATCTTTTACAAAAATTTAAATTTAATATTAGGATTTAAGAACAAATCAATTTCTATTTCATTTGTTTATCTATTTCATATGTCAAGATTTGATTTCTCAAATCTATTTTAAAATAGATAATAAAGCCTAATAATCAAATACTTTTCCTCAAGAATAATATAATATAATCGAAGGCAAAACAACTTACAAGCAAAAATTAATATTAAAAAAAAAAATCTCCCTGTTAACTTTATAATCCAATAAATTTAGGAAGGAAAGTTTTGTAATATGGGAGTTTTATTTGTGAAGAAACTGCTTTCTCTTGGCGCCGCATCCTAATCAACATACTTATTTTTTTATAATAAACAATAAACAGAGTTAAAATATATTCCAGTGTATCTTTAGTTATGGTACTATCAAAAAAGTTATACTAATTTCTGTTAAAAAAAAAAATCAAATTTAAATGACTGAAAAGCAATCAACAAGGTATTTATTGATTCACAAAGCGAATCCATCACCCCTTCCATTACATATCCTATAGTTTCATTAAAAATGCTAATTCACTTGTCAATTCAACACGAACCACCTTCATTTATCAATTTGAAATTTATTTGCATACGATTAAAAAAAAAAAAAAAACTTTCCTAGAAAAATTATTCAATTAAAATTAATAATTTTTTAAACGATATCCCTATCATTGGATGTAATTCCATCGTAGACCAATGCGATTACATCGACTCTAAATGAATAGCTGTCGCTTTTGCATAGCAATGGGTCGGCAATCATTACAATGATCGTTCGTCTATTCGTAATTCCATGATAATGGCTATAATCGACATTAGGGACTGATTGGAAATTTCCTTATTAAAAATTCCAATTTGATTTATTCACAGAATAACCATAATATTTGCATAAACGCAACAAACAAGAAATAATAATATCAATCGAAATCGGATAATCTTGAATTTTTTTTAAAATATGAAATTAATTTGAAATATATATTTATCTTTAATATAAAATTTTATAATCATTTTTTTACCCCAAAATACCCATTAAGATCTTTAATTACTAATAGAGTTTATTTCTCTTATCGTCCTAAATAAACTTTAGTCAATTTTCTATTAAACTAATGTAGAGAAGCTCCACCGTTCATTTGCATAAAAGGGTTTGCGGATTGAAAAGTTTCACACTTTACTTACTTTGGTTTAGAGCTATTGATAAATTTTTACTTTAATACTTTAAAGAGGTGACTTTATAAACTTTACAAATTTAAAATAGTAATGGATCATTTATGTTTTATAAATTCATTTCTTAATCATTTATTAGAAAAGAAAATTTTTAAAATAGTTAATATTACATTTACCATTGGCAATCACCAATGAATTAAATTAGTCAAAAATTGATAAATTATATGTATCCAATTTTTTTATTTCAATTGTCGAAGTTTCGAACGCAAATCGCGTCCTTCCTCAGGACTATTGTGTGGCTCAAAGCAAAAGTGGACAAAGTCCAAAAGAAAACAATTTTCTTATGGTTCTTGTTTTTTGGTGGATTAATTTTTTTTACTCTTTCTTTTATTAAAAGATCTAAAACTGATTTGAATAATCTTTCTGAAAATAAATACCTTAGATTTAAATTAATTAAAAATTAATATTAAAACAAGTACTTGAAGCAAAAAAATCTCGACATCGAATTTTTGACATGATCGCAATACTTTCTCTCTATATTTTACATATATAGGTAAGAGAAAGTAATATTGCGAGTTTATAAATTTCCAAGTGATAGGTATTTTTAAAATTAGCCCAACTTTGCTAGTCTTTTTTAAATAATTCTCTCAATATAATAAATTTTTTTTTTTAACCAATAATTTCCTAATTTAAATTAAGGAACTTCAGGTAGAAACAGCAATTTTTTTTTTTTTAAACACTCACACTTTTTCTCTTCACCTCACATTCACACAGTCTTTTCGGCAACTTAGGCCATTTAAGACTTTAAACGATACTCGTATTTATATAATATATATTTATTTGGGGTCCATGCATTCTTGAAAGTATAGTTTGGAGAGTGTAGTTAGAGTGTAATAATGAACCGAATTTCAAAACTAATCCTCCAGAGTGCAGCAGTTCCTTAATGCAAAAAAAAATCTAAAAATATCTGAAAATCCCACAAGAATGTGTAATGTATTATTTGAAACTGCATATATTTGATTGCACTCATCGAGTCTTTTTAATTAATTTGTTATTTAATTTTTGTATTATAAGCAATGATTAAAGAGATTAGGACAAATAATTTTTTTGTTTAAATTACAAAATTGAAAAAACGCCCCTGGGCCATATATCAGTGGTACAGTGAGCGCCACAATTAAGTCTCCACCTGATAGCTTTAGCCTTAAGTATATGGTATATAATATGGTAAATGGTGAAATAATTTTAAATTTTAAAAGCTAAATAAAATCATCTGTACCAGATTTTGTTTTACCTTTTCGGTCATTAAAATTATTTCACTTTACCCCATATACTATTCCAAATACTTAAGGCTAAAGCTATCAAGTGGGGACTTAATTGTGGCGCTCACTGTACAAGACATTCTTGTCCACATAAGATATAAATTGGCTTCCAAATAATTAATTTTTTTTTTTAATTTTAAGGTCTTCTACGGCATCGAAGGCCATTTAGACCCCGCCTCTATTTATTTCAATTGGATTTGTAGCCAATCCAAATAAAGGCCAACACGCTAACCCCTACACCAAGGCCCGAGGCAAAATTTTGATAAATTATTATTTTAATACTTTAAAGAACTGTCTATAAATTTTTAAAATTTTGAAAAATTATCAAATGTATTGGCCTATAACACAGCTGTCTATTAAAATGAAAAAATTAATTTCTGATTTTATTTAGAAAAAAAAAAAATCATTTTAATTGAATTTTTTAAATTGCTTTCTCTTATTACTCTCTCCAAATCAAAATTTTTATCATCTTTCATCTCAAAAAGCATTTAATTTTTATGATTAAATATTATTCTAATTTTCATCTAGCTAAATGTAGCTCTACTATTAATTAACAACTTTATTTGCTTCTAAAAAAAAAGAACAAAGATAAAAACATCGCAGTTTTTTCATACATTACTTTAACCCGTTTTTTGAAACCTAGTTGACTTTTTAGATTTATGTCAAAATTAATTCTCTAATGCATTTGGCTTGTATTTCATTTGTCCTATATAATTTTATTTTTAAATGTCAGCATCGTCTGCAAAAAAAAGGAGAGAGAGAGGGAAAAGAAAAAGAAAAAAAAATAAAGGCTCGAAGAGATAGCAACTTTTAAAACAAACACAAACATGTCTCGGGGCCGGAAATCAAATTTCCGCAAATGCTGCTCGTGTAAATTTGTCAAAATGCTGTCGCTATTTGAAAAAGGGATTCGTGCCGAGCAAGTTTGCATGTTTTTTTTCCCACATCTATGCAAAACACGTGTCTAGACTCGGGCCACCGAAACGTCATCTCTCCTTTAAAACTCTTAATCGAGACGAGTTAAAATAAGAAGCCGAAGGGGATTAATTAATAATAGTATAAAAGATAATATAGATACGTATATCTAAATAAATAATGACACGAGATTAGATATATATATTCACACTTTAGAATCTTTCTAAAAATTATTAACCCATTTAATCAATCAGGAATTCTGATTAATAAGCGGTTGAGCGAGCGATCACTTTTAGAAGCCTATAAAAAAGAAAAATAATAATAAACACTGAAATAGGTCTTCAGACCATGTGGTGATTTTTTTTTTTAAACTTAATTTGGTTGTAAGTAAATAATCAAGCAACTCATTTAAACCATAACAATAATAAAGAACTCAATGGGAAATGATTTTTCGATTCTTGAATCGAGCTAATTCCATTTAAATAAACCAATAGTAAAGGGTCGGTGTCTAAATGCCCATAGATGCCGAAAAAGACCTTAAATTAAGAAAAAAAAAAAGATAAATTCATTGAAATTTTTTATTTCTTCGATCATATCGCCTTCTAGTGGCGAAAGTTCAAAAATTCAATTTTTGAGCTTACCAATGCCAAAGAGTGGCGAAAATATATTTCCATTCTTTGGTATTGATTCTGGCCTATTCATTTGTTGCCCGGCCATTTTTTTTTTTCCCCATTCACACTCACACATACATATCCAGTCTTCTCTGCAACTCAGGCTTATAAGACTTTACAATACTTGTATTTAATAATATATAAATTTCTTTTTTACAAGTTAATTTCTAGTGCCTTCCTTAGATTCAGCTCTAGAGCAATTAAACCAAAAATCCTTTGGTCATTTGGATTGCCTACCTACTAGTAGGCAAACAAGAATGTCGCTCTGCCAGCGGCTGATAAGTTTAATAAAATCAAAGAGATGCCGGTTTTAAAAGAACGAGTTATAATCATTTGGAATAAATACAATTAAAAAAAATTAATCAAAGAATTGGACTTTTCTAAAACCTAAAATAGCCAAGTTGTTTACCCAAGCCAGACTAAACATTTAGTAGCAAAGGATGCAGCCATCTATCATAAATCTTCCCCCTATTTCCTTTTTCACTCTTTCTCTACAGATGTTAAAGATTTAAAACCTAATTTCAAGTAAACGATGATGCCTGTCATAATTAACGCGGCAAAGCATTTCATAAATATCTAATGAGAAACAATTAATTTAACGAATATTTATTAAGAGTGGATTTTACATAAAATTTAAGAATAATTAACAAAATAATATCTTTTAAATTATTGTTCATTAAATATATAATAAATTTGCAAATAAGAGGATATTTTATTTAAATCTTTTTGTACAAGCATGCCTTAATTCCCTTCGGCACCTCACGACACAAGCATGCTTGTGCAAGCAACAGCTTATGCCGAAAACTAACCTAAAAATGTCAAACCCGGAAGGTTATTTATTCGAAGAAATACTCACTTTCTTTAAACAGAGACACAACAAATATTAATATTTAAATTGAAATTTTAAATGAATTAATAAATAATAAATTTCAAATGTTTTTAAAATTGCGGAGAGTTTTGCTTGCGCAAATATTCTTGTACTTGATTATATCCCGAAAAACACCTCGGGTATATTTTTTTTTCATCTTATCATTTTTTTTTATTTACTTATTTAAGGTCTTTTTCGACATCGGAGGCAATTAGACCTCGTTTCTATTTCTTTCAATTTATTGGTAGAATTGTTATAATTTTTTGTCCCATGAGACCTCTAGCACAAGAGGCAGACTCTGGTACAAGAGCCTTATCATAGTTATTTATTAATAAATAAAATTTTAATTTTTTTTTATGATTTTGTATTTAAGATGATATAAGAGCATCTCTTCGAAGTCTATGACAAGCAATATATAAAAGATATTTTTTTCTTTACAAAAAAGATATATAATATTCTAGTCAGGAAACGAGGTGTAGATTAAATAAACGTCTTTTATCTCGTTCCAACTGATATACGTACCTATAAATAAATAAATAAATCTTGGTAATCATCTGTCGGTTTTTTCATCGATGACATTTTATTTTTAAAATTTGATTAAAATTGACTGAGATCATTTGTGGTTATTTCTTATGATTCTTTTTTAACAAATCACGCTACCTAAGACATGAAATATACTATTGATAATATATTACAATAATAGATAACATTCGTCATAAAAAATAGTTTATTAACAAAAATAAATAAATACCTAGGATATTTTTAAAATTATCATAATTTATTAGTAACCTTTTTAATATCTGATGACAAAAATCTCATTTCTTCTAATGAATAAATTTATTATTATTTTTTTTTTTGTAATATATTCAAGTTAAACTTGCGTAAAAAAATATTTTTTTCAGATTTTTATCAAAAATTCATTTAACTGATATAAAAAGGGTAATGAAAAAATTCTTAATAAAAACGAAAGATAATTTTTTCTCTTTTCTTTTTTATATCATTATGATTGCACTGGCTTTGGAGTAGAGTCAAGATTAGGTCGCTTTATGATTGGCAGTGGGGTATTTTAAAAGGGGCGCTCGTCCTCCCTTCGCCCTCTAGCCATCGGCGCTCTTGGGGCAAACCAAAACACTCAAGCGGCTTGCACAATTAAAATGCTTGTGCAAAATTTTCCGACAGACGCTACATTTTGCTTGTACAAAATGATTGCACTTGCATGCTTGTCAAGTTTTCAGTTTATATAAATAATCATATTAAGACAGGGGCGTATATAGAAATGTTTTTTGGAGAGCCTGAACTCAAACATTTTTTCTGCGAAAAATTTTGCGAAAAAGTTTTCCGCCCTGCGAAAAAATTTTTTTTCCGTCCGTGGTAATCATTTTACCTTTGTTTTTTAGAGACCCAATATTTTTTGCCGCCCCGCGGAACCAACGTTTTCCGCCCTGCGAAAAAATTTTTGTAAGGCTATATTTTTTTGATTTCGGGGCAAAGTGCCCCCCCCCCCCTTATATAAGCCCCTGTATTAAGAAGAATAAAAGAAATAGCTAGTCTTTTTTTTTTAAGAAATTACCACCTTCCTGGAAAAAAAACTGGATCATTTCGGGTGTGTTGATAAAAGTAAAATCTGGCATGGACTTTGGGATGGCTGCTCTCTCTCTCTCTCTCTTTTTTTATCTTCAAGCAAACACGTCTTGAAGGAGCGATTGTGAATTTGATTGGGGGTCCCGTGGGAGGCGCAGGTGTTCCTACCCGCCCAGCCCATTTGGAAAAAAACCGATCGATGCCGCCCTTAACACGCGAGATCGCTTCTTTTTTTTGCTTCTTGCTGACAATGTCGTTTCTTGTCTTATGAAATCACAGAGAAGAGCAAACAAGACCAAATGAGAAACAATTTACAAATAGCTATTTTATTCTTTCAACGATTCTTGAGAATATTTTTGCTTTGAATATAAAATCTCTTTCCTCTCTATATGACAAGAGATAATAGAAAATCATATTTCTATTTCGATATTGAATTTTTCCACAAAAATACTGGAATGGAATTTTAATAAATATTAAAAAATTAATTCTATAATTAAATTTTAAAGTAAAATTTGTCTCTTGGCACCTGTTCAACTTTGTATCTTCTTTTCTCTATAGATATCTAAAAATAATAAATTTGTCCTTTTTTTTTTTAATTTAAGGTCTTTTTCGGCATTGTAGGCCATTTAGATCCCGTCTCTATTTATTTTAATTGGTTTGGTAGTCAATCCAATGGAAATCAATTTTTGTCGCATGAGACGGGATGCGAACCCTTGACCTTTGGTACTAGAAGCTAATGGTCTAGCCCTTTGTCCATTTTGCTGGCATCCTTCATTCCTAGCACCCTTAGTTTAGCTGTCTTTATATCGCAGTGATACGGACTTGCCCGCTCTTTGTATTATTTTTAAAATACACAAAAAAAGGTCTTACTTCCCATTATATATTAAAACCGCCGAGAGGGGCGGGCATGTTAACAGACCATTCAAATCTATATACACATATACGGGACATGACCATTTGCTATATTTTTGTTTGAAAATAAATAAATAAAAGTAATAAAAAATGAAATATATTAATGTATAAGCATTTTTTTAATTAAATTTTTGTCTTAGAGAGGTCCCAGGCCCCTCGGGGCTCAGATGAAAAAGGAAAAATTTAATTATAAAAAAAAATTATGAAAATTTTTCTTTGAGAGGACTCAGGCCCCTCGGCGTTTTAAAAATATTTTTATATATGGGGGAGGGGGATATTATAAAATGAGCTCCGAAGCCCCCCTCCCTCGAAAAAATTTTATATACGCCCTTGCTCGGATATAATAATAATTATTTAATAATATATTCAGTTCTGGATCCTGATTAAAAAATATCAACTTTTTATTTGTCACATAATAATATACAAAAAAAAAAAAAAAAAAAACATTTATATATATAACTAAAAACAATTACGTATCTTGAAACTAAAAAAAGCTTAAATTTCTACCAATGTTTAATGTATTTGACTAGCTATAAATAATAAAACCTTATTAGATTACACTACTAAAAGGTCAGATTTAAATTTTAATTTAATACCAAAATTAAAACATATTTGAATTCGTTGATATAAATGAACATTTATCTTGGTGAGTCGCTTTGGCGTTCGTTCATAGAGCTAAACTAAACGTAATTTTGCCAAAATGGTGCAAATAATTGTTGCACAGTTGTCTAATTACGGAAGGGTAGGTGGAATGTACAAAATGATTTTAATAATTAATTGGCAAATTATTATATTAGAGGGATCTAATAAATTATAATGATACTATAAAGGAGGTTAAATTCCCTCTTCAGCATAACATAAATTTGATGAATTATTATTTTTTAATGTGCAAGTTTTCCCATGACAAAAACTTTATAAATATCAATAGGCCTATTATATATGGAAAAAATAAATAATGGATTTAATTTTTTACTAAGGTCTTTTTTCTTTATCTAGACTCCCGATTTCTTTTTTTTTTTTCTCAATTAAATGCAAGATAAAATTAGACAAAATCTCTTTTATTTTTTTTTTTAAATATATATTTCACAATTCAACCATGGTCCTCATGTATATAGAATTTTTTCGGGGGTGGAACAAATATTCTATGATTAATTTCTCTCTCCAGCCAAGGGGAGTGAGTTCGGACCCCCAGGCAGTCCGATGAATTTATTTAAATCATTTGGGTACCAAATGGTATAAATAAATATGTATGGCTGTACATAAAATAATTTAACCACAACAATTTGATTTTATGATGAAAAAATGTGTAAAAATTATTTGTTAGAGAAGCAGGAGTCATACATAAAAAACGAGCGTTTTGAATGCAAATTATATCTGCTACCAATTAATTTTAAAAAAATAAGACCGAGATATAATGGCTTTAGATGCTGAAAAGCTTAAAAAATCTTGATCCATAAATCAATACGAAAAAGTGAAGAGCTCTCTTAATGAGGGAAAAATATTATTTTTATAAAAAATATCTTTATTTTTTTAATGATCATCTCTATCGGTTTCATCAAGTGTTGTAGTCTATTCACATTTGTAGATTTGCCTCTCTTTTTTCAACAGATTTTGTTTTTATTTTTACTTTCTCTTACCTATAGATATATCGATATTAGGAAATTAAAAGGTCGTAAAGGACAAAATTCTACTTTTTCAGGAAAACGAAAAAAAAGTCATTTTCCCTGATAACTTTTCTGACTTTAGTACTATTTTAGTCTTTTACAGTCAATTCTTCTCAGAATTTCTAATTCTTTTTGACAAATTTGCCCCAAGTGTTAGGTTGAAAAACACTAATAAATTCCTATGATTTCTCAAATATCTATAAAAAAAAAAGTTGTGTGCTGTGCGACCAGACACATCAGATTTTTTTATTTGTTTAAAATTTATTTCTACATTTGAAGCCATTTAGACACCAATCCAATTTGGTAGCCAATTAATTGAAATACATTTTTTCGATTGGAACGGAAAGCGAACCCCCTAAGCACAAAAGGCTAATGCTTTACTTCTAAAGGGGGGTGTCTAATCGTTCAATATCTGTAATTTGAAGATAATTTTCCCTCTACTGCTGTTCAAAATAAATTTGTAATTTAGTAAGACTACACTAAAAATCTTCAATAGGTGAATAAAAGAATAGCAGCTAAAATTATTTCATTTATTTACCCGTTAGGCTAACGTTTCGGTCTTGGTCAAGACCATTCTCAGAGCTTGCGGGCTGTCAATATAAGCATACAATCAATATATTCCATGAACATTCGGTTACAGATATTTAAAAATTAGTATGTAAAATGATTGAATTACAATTAAAAAATACAAAATTTTTTTTAAGGTATTTCGGCATCTAAGGCCATTTAGACCCCATCCCTATTTATTTCAAATGATTTGTAGTCCAATACAAAATTAATAATATAAGCCAATTAGGCAGACTGCCTTTACTCCACTAATTAGCTTTATTTTCTATTTTTTAATTGTAATTCAATTTTACATACTGATTTTTAAATACCTGTAACCGAATGTTCATGGAATATATTGATTGTATGTCTATATTGACAGCCCGCACGCTCAGAGGATGGTCTTGACCAAGACCGAAACGTCAGCCTAGCGAGTCAATAAATGAAATAATTTTAGCTGCTATTCTTTTATTTACCTATTTACGATTATCCAGCTATAAAATCCACATCTTGTACAAAATCTTCCTTTACGAGTCAGTCGGTAAAGAATAAGTGATTTGTGTTTATTTGATTATAATCCCAAGAGTTCTTGATTAAAATACGAATTGATAATTCAAAAATATTGCACTTATTTGTTTCTGTCTTTTTGGATAATTTTTTTTTTTTTTTTTCATTTTAAGGAACATCCTTGTTTGTTCCATTAATGAAATAAGATAGAAGGTTGAATTTAGAATCTCCTTTACTTTTTATTTTTATTTTTTTTTTTGGTGTAAAGAGGTTAATCGATTATTCCAAGAGATGCTTAAGTTGAAGATATTAACATTGTTATTATTATTCATTTGGAATGCTCTCTATCTCTCTCTCTCTCTCTTTTCATATCCGCCTTTTGTAAATGGAAGTTTGCTGATGATCTCTCTCTGTCTCTTTCTCTCTCTCCCTTTCTTACTTGTCCTTTTTTTAAAGAGTTTTGATCAATTCCATCAAGGAATCAAAGACGTCATTAGCATAATACCATCGATTGCAAAAAAAGTGCCTCTACATCTCTCTACTTTAATATAGCGCTGTTTTTATCCCATCTTTAAAAGCCCCTCGCTTTCTCTCTTTTTCTCTTATATTTTATTTTGTCAAAAAAATGAATATCAAAATATAGATATGAGTTATACTTTTAACTATCATAATTCAGCCCAAGGTTTTGTTCTTAAAGCCGGCTGCTTTTATGTTTCCCAAAAAAGAAACGACAGAGAGAGAGAGAGAGAGAGTGAAGGAGGAAAAAATTATCATAAATTTTACAATTATAATGAATTTCACGGGGATGTAGATCTATTAAACTCATCAGGAAAGATTTTGCCGCCTTGAGAATATGCAACATAACTATTTTAATTTTAAACATTAAAAGTTGCGTACTCCCTAGAAATGTTAAGCTGTCTCAAATAAATTTATATTAAAATATATGAACTAGTTATTCATTCCTATCACCGAGATATTTAAGAATTTTTACTTTCTCTTACCTATATATGAGGCCATCAGCTCCAAAAACGCCTAACCCACATTTCACTTTCTTGGTTTTATGCCTTAGTATCTATTAAATCGTGCATTTCTGAGTAGTACTGTACTACTGTATCATGAATAGTACTGTACTACTATATCATGAGAAGTGCTGTACTACTCTGGAATTCACGATTTAATAGATACCAAGACATAAAACCAAGAAAGTGAAATGTGGGTTAGGCCGTTTTGGCGCTGATGACCTCGTAGGCCTATATAAAGGGAGAAAGTAGGTTATTTAATTAATGTCAAAAATTAGATGTCGAGATTTTGATGGAAATATAAGTTTTACGGCTATTATAAATAAATAAAGAAGTTCGTGGGCCTTTTTTTTTATTAATAAAAACATTCACACTGTTTTCTCATTCACACTCACACTCACACATACATTCACAGTCTTTTCGGCAACTCAGGCCATTTAAGACTTTAGACGATAACCGTTGTAAGTAATATAACAGTTATATATATTGAGGGTTCAGGCATTTCTATTTAAGCCATCGCGGACTGCCTGGGTCCGAAACCGCGACTTTTGGTATAGGAGGTAGGCACGCTACCTACTACGCCAAACTAGGGGGCTTCTTGGGCCTTAATAATCCCTGGCAAGTAAAAAAGGCACCTTTTCTCTTTCAGTAGAGAAAAATGTAAATAAATTTATTTTTATATCAAAAGAATTATGGCCTCCTGCCGCGATCAAGACTATTGTTTCTCAGGGTCGCCCATTTAAGGTTCAACAGTGCTTGATCTTGTTTGTCAACATAAATTTGGTGGATTTTACTCTTCGCCTTTCCTATGATAACATATACGAAACGTCAATAAGAAGTAATGATTAAGATGGATACCTTTTCCCACACTTTTCATCTAATGCAGTGGTGGACAAACCACAGCCCACCCATGCCATATTATCCGGCCCTTGGAC
This sequence comes from Euborellia annulipes, assembly GCA_023213315.1. Taxonomy (NCBI): domain Eukaryota; kingdom Metazoa; phylum Arthropoda; class Insecta; order Dermaptera; family Anisolabididae; genus Euborellia; species Euborellia annulipes. The sequence goes on along the minus strand of JAKCPI010025617.1, from coordinate 95,113 downwards.
ACTTACAATATTGCGATCCTATGTCAAAATTATTAAAAATTTTTTTTGTAATAACCACTACTTGATTTTTTTCCATTTGTATTGTAAAATACCAATTACATTTGTAATACAGTGTTAGAGTAAAATAAATACATTTGAATTCATTTATTAATACTTTAATGAACTGTATTTGTATATATGCGGCCCCCCGTCAATAAGGCCTTCCGTAGAATATGTTGGCCACAATATAAGTGTTCTTGTTTTTAATTAAAATTTATTTCAAAATTTTCAAACCAGGAATGATTAGAATGTGAAGATGACACTCTATTTAATTAAACTCTGGGGAAATTAATCTATAGTGTTGGGAAAGTAGGACCATCAGTGCAGGCAAAGGGCAGCAGTGCCTTGAGTTATTAGCTCAATGAATCGAAATAGATCCGTTCTCAATCGCAGGTATTGATAGTATAGATTGAAGCCTCATCTGTTTGTGTATTCAAGAGGGTGAGACCAGTGGTTTAGAGATGGCCTATATAGGATACGGACAAAGGCAAGGGTGCGTTTATCTCGGACAGGTCATCGAATCTCCCACTCTTGAAGAAGGGGGGGGTTACTTTCCAGACGTGAAAAGATTTCAAATTACTCTTCGTGACGTTAGTCTATGAATTATGGAATAAGAGAGAGAGAGCGAAGAACACCTTACAGATGCGTTTCATTTTAATAATTCCCGTACAAACGCGAGTCAGTCACCTGAAAGCGCCATTGCCGTCATTCAACGCCTTTGCACCCCTCGACGTCTCCCTCAAGAGTGGAGAACATTTTTTCATTCAAGTGAAATAAAAAATTCTAAATGCAAATGTGCAAACAGACACAAACACACACACACACACACCTACACACACAAACAACAACAACTGAGAGAAAGAGGATACATGAAATGTAGGATTAAAATTTTAATTTTAACAAAATAAAACAAATACATTTTGATTATGAGGTGTGAAAAAAAACTAATGGATGGTTTAACAGTTTAACACACCTCAGAAAATTAAGATGGATTATTTTTAAAATGAGTGAAATAAGATGAAAACGTATCTACTTAAAACAAATTAAAAAAAAAAAAAATATTTTAATTACCAAATGAATTTTTAAAGAATACTCATTAAAGAAATGCACTGAATTATTCTTTTGATTATTTGATATAAGCCTGCATTTTTTTTACTCATTACTTTTGAAACAATATACTGTGTATTCATGGGCCTACCCAGCGAGGGGCAGGGGGGGGCAGCTGCTCCCCCCTAGAGGCAACAAAAAAAAATTAAATGTCTATAAAGTGATGAAACGAAACAAAATTGGTGGATGGCGACGGGGAATGATTCTTTTTGTTAGGACTTGAGGGTTTTTAGGCCTTTAATTCGAAGGCTTTACCTCTTTATATAAAAAATAGCTATGTCACAATTTGGACGACCATGATCTGCCCCCCCTGGACGACCATGATCTGACCATGCCTCCCCCCCTAGATTTGATCCTGGGTACGCCCATGTGTGTATTGTCATTTTTTTACATTAAAATATAATTTGAGAGTACATTATTATAAAAGATAGATTTGATTTGTTACCTGAGATCAAAATATTAAGAAGAGTTTAAAAATAAAATCTATAAAATTATTTACTTCAACTAAAAAAGAAAGTTTCACAAAAAATCACTTATAAAATGGATAGTTATTTTTTTTCACGACTCTGAACATTGCAAAGTTAAACAGAGTCCTGAAGAAGAGATACGTTCAAGCTCCCAAAACGTCGACTGTATAGTGGAATTAAATTTTGGCCTGAATATACCTCCATAACAAATGTTATTATTCCAATATTTACACCAAGGTTTCCCGAACTTTATTAAACAACTAACAAATATGGGTAAAATTTAAATTAAAAAATTTTTTCCTTATGGGTCCATAACACTAGGAACCACGTGTTTGTATCCCGTTCCATACGATAAAAATTTATTTCTTTGTACGAGATAGTACAAATATATATATACAAATCAAATTTTTAAGTAGACCTATTAATTTTTAAAATTTTATATTAAAAATAAAATTTAATTTCCAAGAAATAATATTCTCTCATATCTCAGAGGGGGGGGGGTAATTACTTCCTTAACCCCCCCCCCCCATATGTATCCGCCCTTGGTTTGTAAAGATGTATTTCATAAATTTTTTCACATTTCGCTGTGGACTGCTCTTTTGGGAAATGTCTTGTTAATTACGAATTGATTATATTTGTAACAGAAATCTTATTTATCTAAAAGTGCGAAGCCTGTATATTTCTTTAATTAAAAAATTCCTACCTCTGAACACAATTTCTTGAAATTAAAATATTGATAAGTATAATAAAAATAAATTAAATTGATTCAACTTAATTACAATTTCAATTAATTTACTTCCACATAGATTTAAAATAACGAAGGTAGAATAAAAACAATCGATTCTATTTACTTCATTAATTTAATTGAATTTTTAAAATAAAACAAAATTTTCTTTTTACTTTAATAACAAGTCAGAGAGAGGTAGGCCTATATGTTGGAAGGTCAAGGGTTCGTTTCCCTTTTTATCATTATTGATTATAATTAATTATAGCCTTTTTTATTTATATTTAAAATCACATAGCTTCCAAAATGGACATATATCGGAGTAGAAGTATCACCGTCACGTCGTAAGATTATTCCTATCGGCACCTTAGCTGCTTTATACGCTTCCTTTCCCGGTTTCGTTGGTTTTCCGGGTTGATCGATATATAGCAAAACATAGGATCATATATCTTGGCACTTGACAGCGGGCCTCCTTTTACCAAAACATTAGGCCAATGTTGCTACGTCATCGGTGTTAATCACTTGCGATGAAACACCGCCTGTTCGCCTAAACGCCATTTGCAAAGAAAAATGCTATAATTAGAGGATCTGACAAGTGCTAAGATAAATGTTCCTGGGGTATCCAACTCTATGATTAGATTTAAATTTGATTTGCTTTTTCTTTCTTATCTTCGTATTTTCTGGAATAGACTAATAATTTTTATAGAATAAAAAGAGGATAACTTGATCTTTTTATAATAATGAAAACAAATCTAAAATATCTTATCTTACTTTTATTTACAAAACGCTGCTTGGAAAATAATGAATGAAAATACTCCTACTTTGGGACTATGTTCTTATCAATATTTATGATCAAATCTTCTGTACTGATTAATGTTGAATTTTATGTATTTTTAGTGCTAAAACGAAAATAGCGGTGTCTTATCAATATTGGATTTGTTGGCAACAACATACAAAGATTATAAATTCATTCAGAAAAGATTGAGTGCTAGAATATTTAAAAACTAAACTTGATCTGATATTATTAAAAATAAATCGTTTTCTCTTTCTAAAAGTGATCTTGTTCCATTTTAGAAATTTAATTATTTATTCATTTAAATAAAATATACGGATTATTTGAAAATATATCCAGGAACTGAAAAGTTCGTGTGTACTATTAAATTTTAATTACCTCTAGATGTTTAAATGTTAGAAAGTTACAATAAACAGGATTTAAAAATTTAATTTTTGAACTTTTTTTTTTACTTTAGTATTCTATAGTATCAGATTTTAATTATTTTATTTCATAGAAATATACATGACTCACGATAATACCTAAATAATTGATTTTTAAATTTCAGCTTAATGAAGAGATTAGACTTAATGATTTTTAGTTTAGAAAATATTCACTTTGCACATAGCAAATTAAGCATTTTAACTATATAGTTTATTCTCTTAATAGGTGCTTTTCGTTTATGTTTGAAATTAGAATTGGAAATAGATTTATTTCGATAACTCTAATTTTATTGTTTTCACGTTTCAAAAAGTTTATGAAAATTCCTAGTCATATAAAATTCAAGAGGAAGTCAATAAATATTTGACAAATTATATTGATAGTTCTGAGGAGGGCGAGATTATCATTCGAAACGTCCACAATTAAAGAAAATTAAATAAAAAGAGTTATTCTTTTTTAATTAATTTATTATTCATCACTATATTCCTATTCTTGTAAATAATTTTTAAAAAATTTTAAAATTCAAATGCCTATAAAAAAAATTAATTATTAAGGTTTTTACATCTTACTCGATTTAAAAATTTTTAATTTCTCCCATGTTCGAAATTTTAGGATAGTAGAAACACTCAGTAGTCTATATATTCAATCCCATTTATATATACCCATATATCTATTGTTGAGTAAAATAAGAGTCTGTCAATTATAATTAGAAATGCATTTTAACGTTTTCTAGTATAAATAAAAAATATAACAAAAGAAAATATATGAAGAAAAAAAATTTAAAATTGCTTGTCGAGTTAAAATGGAAGTCCTTGTTGGTGAAAGAGAGCATTTGATCGTAGAGGGGCAGGCCTTCTCTCTAGGCGTCAAAGAGAGCCCTCAGCCTTTCAGCCCTTCAGTATCAGACCCTCTATGTTGGAGCTTAAGAGCTTTTCACACCTCCCATATGAACATAGTATGTGCTCTCCTGGCCATTAGGGGATTTCCTTTTGCAAATTAACCGCTCATTTCTTACCTAAATTTAATAAAATTTCTTTTCATTATTTGCAATATAATAATGTATGATGATTATAAATGGTGATAATCTAAATATTTAAATAAAAAAATCTGGTGTGACTGGCGCACAGCACACAACTTTCTCTTACCTTCGATAATCGAAAGTTGTGTACTGTGCTTGTCACACCAGATTTTTTGTGTCGACATGTATTTAGTTTCCGACAGTAGGGTACAATTGAATTCAAGATGTAAAATTTATAAGTATGGGAAAATATTTATATTTTGATACCATGGCAACCATTTCTCCTATCTTTTCTATGGAGTACAAGAGTAAAGTGGTCTTCAGAATATTTCAATCACAAAATGAGAATATACATTTTATAGAGAATCTAAAAAATAATTGATTTTTGAATTTAAAAAAAAATCGTTGGAGCAAATTTTGAGAAAATCGAAAAAAACTGAAAAAGTGAATCAGTAAAGTGCTAGTACTTTTTGGTCGATTTTGTTCAAAAGCTTCGTGTCACGTCCCATGGGGGTGCCTAACTTAAATATAAAATTTCAACTTCCTAGCTCTTTTCGTTCTTGAGATATTTTGTTCACAGACACACAGACATACACACACACAGACAGACCATGTCGTGAAAACCACTTTTTTGGATTCAGGGGACCTCAAAACGTGAAGATCCATCAAAATCTCGACATCGAATTTTTGACATGAATCCAATACTTTCTCTATATATATATATTACATATATACATAGGTAAGAGAAAGTAAAAATCGTAGCCCTACTTTGATTTTTGAATCGAGATAAGGTTGTTACACTTTTGCTTTTTATTCTAAAACATTCTTTTTCTCATGGGCGATGGGCCAACTTCTATTATAAAAGCATTTGGCCTATATAAAATGGAAATAAAGAAAATTATAAGTTCTCTTAAAGTGGATGATGATCGAAAAAAAATGTAATGTTTTAAATAGTAAAACTAATATTAATTACTTTTTTTTATCCAAAAAATTTAATATTTAATTGAAAAAACGAACGGGAGCCTTCCCGGGAACAGCAGCCAGGTTAAATAAAAAACTTTATATTTCGTTACCGACGTTTCGGGTGCTAGTTGCGCTCATCCTCAGGGCAAGCAAAAATTGTCAAAAGGTTATGCGGTACTGAAAATTAATTTCATGTTTATACATGTATTCATTCGTTCGTAGCATTTATAAATAAACCATAATAATAATAAAACCATAAATGCTACGAACGAATGAATACATGTATAAACATGAAATTAATTTTCAGTACCGCATAACCTGTACTAAATTTTGACAATTTTGCTTGCCCTGAGAATGAATGCGACTAGCACCCGAAACATCGGCAACGAAATATAAAGTTATATATTTAACCTGGCTGCTGTTCCCGGGAAGGATCCCGTTCCTTTTTCCAATTTGAATATCTACAGCCATTCAACTCAAGAAATTCTATCAATTTAATATTTAATTAAATCTTTTTAGTTTGTTTCTTATTATGTTTCTATTCCCGCTGATTTTTATAAGGTCTTAAAAAAAAATAAATTATTTAATAAAAGAAAAAATTATTTATATAGAAAAAAATTCTAAAATGAATCTTTTCAAAGAAACGACCCCTTTATTTCACTCCAAAAGGGAGGAAAGAAATAAAAGAAATATCAAATTATTGTTATTGTCTGAAGTAAAAATGATGTCCCATTTAAAAGAGGAAATGGCAGCAATTTTGAAATTGATTTCATAAAAATAAATAACGCCATTCTTGTAGAGTGAATAAAGCCAGTCAGGGGGAAAAAAGTGAATTTAAAAAGAGATTAAAAATACGAATAAAGAATATTATTATTATTCTTATTTAAAAAAAAAAAAAAGAACAAAATTGCGTAAATTTAATTTTATATCAGATAGAGAGGTCATTTCCCTCCTGAGAGGCAAATTTTCCTCCTGAAAATGACAGCTTCCTCTTAGAACCCAACGTGATGGTGACAATCATTTCTATATAGTTCAATTAATCAAGAATTGAATATTGAATCTACTGAATCCCGTGAAGAAAGCTGTCTGCTATACTCTACTTCACTATGTCCATATAAACTTATTTTATAAAAAATAAGATTCCAAGGGGAAAAATAAGAGAAAGTAAAAAAAGGTGGCGTAAGAAAAAAATTTGATAAAAATACTGGACAAAATTTTCAATGTACACAAAGTTATAAAAGAAATAAAAATAAAAGCCTATAGATAGGCAACCAGTTAGGATTTGGTGTTCTGAGTATCCGTATGTTGCAGGGATGAATTAAATAAATTATAAATATTATTTTCATAAATTCCACACATCTAAGTAGAAGGGTGTGGAGTTAATTGAAGAAAAGAAGCACACTAATGCCCTGGTGTCAATTCCCGAGGGCCACAAGGTCACTTATTTACATGCATGTATATTTTCCTTCACACTTTGCTAATTTGTTAATAATTTTAAATTTATGTTTTGCTGGTTTTGAACAATTTATTCGGTATTATAAATGCAGATAGTTTCGGTTTTATTATTCTATATATTCAGAAATTTCAAGTTCTCCTAATCAAGGGCCTATATAGAATTTTTCCGGGGGGGGGGCTCGAACTCATTTTTTAAATATCCCCCCCCCCCCCCATACACAAAAATATTTTTAACCGGATATAACTGAGCTCCGAGGAGCCCGGGCCCTCTAAAAGACAAATTTTTATAAAAATTTTTTTAATCGAAATTTTTCCGTTTTCACCTGAGTCCCGGGAGCCTCTCTAAGATCAAGTTTTATTAAAAAAATACTTATATATTAATACATTTCATTTATTACTTTTATTTAGCGACGCACTTTTTCAAACAAAAATATAAAAATTGGCTATATACCCGTATATATGTAAATAGATTTGAAAAAATTTCGGCGGGGGGCCCGGGCCTCCTCGCCCCCTTTCCCCTATATACGCCCCTGCTCCTTAATTAACGTGATCAAAGTTCACGAGCTATCATTTGGAAAAAGAATTTCCACCATTATTATTTTGAATTTTTTTAATACTTTTTTTTATAAATAAATATATGATAAAGTTATATCTCAAGTTTTTATACAGTCTCAGGGAATCATAATAATAAAAAAAATAAAAAAAGGAGAGAGAAAAGAGTATATAATTTAGCATTTATATTTGTTACGACAAACGAACGACAACTGGCGTCGGTAATTACATTTTACGAACCACTTTTCTTTTTAATGAAATAAAATATCATAATAAAAAAAAAATCTTTAAAAGTGAAATATTTTTATAACAAAGTTGGAGACAAAAACTTTTCTTATAAGAAGAATATTTATTTTACTAATTTAAAAAGATAAATTAAAAATGAAAAGGAATGAATCTGAGGATGGTGGGGTTGATGAAAAAGTATTTTAAAAAAATGCATATTTAATATTAAAAAGGCCGAAAAGAGGCGAGACAAAGCGCGTCGTCGGCGAATCCTTTTACTTTTACTCTCGGCCATTACGACTTATTGTAAGAGCCTCAGGGCTCTGCCTGCATTTATAATGGCTATTGGTTTTCCACCCTAAGAGGGTTAGCTGGGCCTCGAAATAAAGAAAAAAAAAAGAATCGTTTGAGAGGGAGAAAGTTCCAAGCGAAAAACCAAACCATTTTTTTTTTTTTTTTTTTTTTTTTGTTAAATACCAGTACGAGTAAAACAAAAAATAGGCCTACATACGATGATAATATTAGAGCAGAAGTTAAAAAAAAATAAAATAGATAACTTTATGAAAAAGTTATTTCAGTAGATTTTTTTTTTTTTTTTTATTTGTTTAAGATCTTTTTCAGCATCTAAGGCATTTAGACCCCATCCCTATTTATTTTAAATGATTGGTAGCCAATTCAAATGAAATAAATTTGTCTCGCTTGGGACGGGAAGCGAACCCGGGAACGGGGCATGGGAACTTCAGTATTTAAAAGGATTTTTACCCTTCTATTTGTCACTAACCCGTATTTCTTGTTTATAATTATTTGAAATTTCTATCTGCCCTCGGGCTTGGCGTAGTGGCTAGAGTGCAGGCTTTCTATACCCAGGTTCGCGGGTTCGACTCCAGGCAGTCTGATGAATATCTATTGGTATACAAATGAAATGAATATTCATCAGACTGCCTGGAGTCCGAACCCGCGAACCTGAGTATAGAAGGCCTGCACTCTAGCCACTACACCAAGTCCGAGGGATGTATACCAAATAGCATAAATAAATTTGCATGGACCCTTACATCGGCTATATCGTATTGAAATACGGTAATTTGAGTATCGTTAAAGGCCAAAAAGACTTTAAACAATCCGCAATGTTTACACACATGGGCGTAGCCAGACATCTTGTTAGGGAGGGGCAGTTAGGACTAGAGGGGGGGAAGGGGGGGGGGGAGAGAGGGGGGGGGGGGGGGGGGGGGGGGGGGGCGCGGCACCCAACACACTTTTTTTTTTAATTTTTAAAATTTAAAAAGGAATTTTTTTCTTGTTTGACAAAAAAAAAAAACACAACAATTTATTAAGTATTAATTTTAAAAATTTAAAATTAAAAAAAATTTTTTGGGAAAAAAAAAAAATTTTTGTTTTTCGGGGGGGGGGGGGGACCCCCCCCCCCCCCCCCCCTGTATCCCCCCCTGAGGGGGGTGTTTGCAATTAAAATAAACATAGATTATTAATTATTAATATTTATTAAATATAATTATTTAATTTCCTTATAAGATCATTTAAAAAAATTCCCAATTGGAAAAGTATATATTTGTTTTTAATAGATAAAAAATTTTCAGGTCAAGCCAGGAGGGCTTGCCCCCCTACCCCCCTCTGGCTACGCCCATGTTTACACACAAATTTTTATAGAGTTGAATCATAATAAACCAAAGCAAGTTCTAGTAAATATATTTTTGTAAAAATAGAGGTAAAAACGACTATAAGTAGTTTAAGGAATTTGTCTATTAATGAGATAAATTAAGTACTTCTCATAAAACAGTATTTATTATATAGAAATAAGTTTTAAAATAAATTATTTTAACTATTTGTTCGTTTAGACGCTCGAATAAGTATTTAATAAATAATATTTTAGATAGGAGGAGATGATCTCTCCTTGCTTTTCATTTAATAATTTGCTTGGCTCCTTAAAGCTGATGGTCAGTTGGGAGTTCTCATCCACAATGGACCTTTTTCTCTAGATAATCATCCCTCTCTCTCTCTCTCTTTTTATACAAACTCATTGCCGATTGGTGAAATATTTATCGTCTTATTACCGAGACCGCATCTTGGCCCTCCTATTTTAATATAAATCATGTTATTAATTTAAATTAAAACCAAATGACTATTTGGCACCGTGTATCTATCATATACTATACCTAGAGAGAGCGAGATAAAAGCCAACAAACAAATTTTATGAGAAATAGATTGAAATTAATCTCACCAAACAAGTATTTTGTTCAAAAATAATTGCTTGTTGTTGTGTTTTTAAATTAAATTAAAAACAACCCACCGGGGAATTTTTATTATTAATAATATTATTTTTTAATTTAATTACGCTGTTTTCAATTAAAATCTCATAAAAAATCATGGAGTCATTTAGGATGGATATCGATCGATTAGAATGAGAGAGAGAGAGAGAGAAATTATCTTTCTGATTTTGATTGCAATTATTCCGATTAAATAAATACAGTATTTTTTTTTAATTAAATAAAAATTAAAACTAAATTAAGAATATTGTATGTGGCTTAGATTTTTGTCTATAAAATATTGAATTTTTTATTTTGTCTTTCATATTAACGAGCATAGGTTTATAAAAGTCAATCTAATTGATAACTCACACATAGTTCACTAAATTTGATAATTTGATTGTCTGTCTCCCGAAAGTAAATAGGAAATAATTAAATAAAAATTTTTTGACACATCAAAGATAAAATGAGACATATCCAGTTCTTGATTTGGAAACTAATTAAGGGTAGAGCCTATATCTTTTTTTTATAAATAAAAATCCATTTATAATAAATATTTAAAGCACTTCACGATCAAATTTATTATCCAAAGATGAAAATAGATTTTCATCATTAGTTAAATGCACTATAGTATTTCTTTTAGGAAATGCTTATAATTTGAGTAAAAAAAAAATGAGTTGAATAGCAAATAAGTTGGAAAAATTCCAATTTCGTTGTAAAAGAGAGAGAGAGAGAGAGAGAGTTAAGATGACGACATTTCGCAATCCTAAAATCGGCTTTCGATCAAAAAAGTTTTACCAAAAGAAAAGAAAGTGAATGGAAAGAATGAAAATAGCTCAAAGAAAATAACGGATTTAAAGAATGGATTGAAATATATCAATAGAAAAAAAAAAATAATAATAATAATAAAGCAGCATTTGAAATATCGAAAATTATCTCTTACGTTAGAATATAGTGAAATTTTCAGATAAGTCCTATGAAAAGCGATTAAATTGTATGTTTGTTATTCATATAATAGTATGAATAATTAAAGAATTATTTCTCTATTTTTATTAAATGATGATAAAAAGAGAATTGTATCAAGTATTCCAATGTCATTATTAATTAATATTTATTTCTATTTTTATCAGCGTTTAAATCAATTTTTTAATAAAATTTAAAAAACTAATTTTTACTTCTATATATAGCAAAAGTATATAAAAGTATTGAGGTCGGGTCAAAGATTCGATGCCGAGTTTTGATCGAAATATGTTTTGAGGATCCCAATATGTTTTGAGGATCCCTGATTCCCTGGTTCTCTGCCTGGGTACAAAAAAATAACAAGAACAAAAGGTTGAAATTTGAGATTTATATTAGCTTCTCGAACGTTTGAACAATGTCAAGCAAAGTACTTTACAAATATACTTTTTGAATTTTATTCGATTTTTTCAAAATTCGATTTAACGATTTTGATAAAATTTCGTAAATTTTGCTCAGGGGCCCACATCTTGTGGGTACGTGGATGGCGACCACGAGCTGCCCTAGCTGGGACTGGCAGTGTTTCTGTTCTTTGCATGTCAGTCTCTCCCCTTCTATATTTTCAATAAGCGTCAGACAGTGCGACGGGCCGGCCTGTTCTATTCCTTCCCGGTCACAAAAAAAACCTTCCCGCCGACCCCGCACCGCGGGAATAATCAGGCGAAGAAAGAAGAAGAAGATAAAAAATTTCATAAATCAATTATTGTACTTAAAAAATAAATTCATCAAAATTTGTGCAAACGCTCCAGATTGACTGGAAGTATTTTATAAGCAAAGTGAAAAAAAAAAAAAACTTTAAAGACTTTTGGCAATCAAATTTATTTTATTAAAACCGTCCCGGGCTGACGTTTCGGCCCATTTGTTGTGGTTATTTTCGTCAACCGGCTCTGAAAATGGCCTAGACAAGGGGTCGGCGTCAGCCTGGTACAGCTTTAATAAATTTGCTTGCCGAAAGTTTCACTCCTATCTTATTAATCTTTTGTTGTTCTAGCATATATTTGTATTTTATTTTGGTTCTCTCGGGATTCGACTGTTGCCTATCCGGAATAATAGTGAAAGCTACTGAATTATTTTTGTCTCATTTATGTTCTCCCTTTTTACTCTTTAAAATTTTTTGGAAATATTGAGCTGACAACTCCTTTCAAAATGAGCAGCGGGAAAAGGGAATCGTATTTTTTTTTTTTTCTAAATTAAAAAAAAAGTTTTAAGACGTAAAATATTCAAAATGAATTCACGCTTAACCATATTATTTTATTTTATTTTTTTAAGAAACGAAGTAAGTAACCCTTGTCTTTTTCACTCGCCATATATTTCTGATTAAATTTCCATTCGTTGAGTGCAAAGTGAAATGACTTGGGGTTATTGCCTGGGCTTTATTAAAAATAATCCTACCGTTTTGTTCCAAGGAATAATTTATTAGCATGAGGGTTGAACAAAATGAGCAGAGGGGGAAAGAAAGAGAGAGAGAATCTAACTTGCTTGCTTGTGTGTGATTGAATGAAGAGCAAAAAAGAGCAAAAGCCAAAAGGGGTGACTTTCCCTAAAAAAAAGAAAAAAATCCACGTCAACTTGTTCAAGCCTTGGTTGAGAGCTCTTAGAATATTTATTAGGTTCTGGAACGTTATTCATCCAATCAATAATTTTTCTTAAAATCTATTTTAAAAATTTGGTTTATGATCTTTAAGAGTTTTTTTTTTACTTTCTATTGCCTATATATGTAATATAATGGAAGAGAAAGTATTGGATTCGTGTCAAAAATTCGATGTCGAGATTTTGATGGATATACACGTTTTGAGGTTCCCTGAATTAAAAAAAAAATGGTTTTCGCGACATGGTCTGTGTATCTGTCTGTCTGTGAACAAAATATCTCAAGAACCAAAAGAGCTGAGTTTGAAATTTTATATTTAGTTAAGGTTCCCCCATGAGACATGACACGAAGCTTTGGAACAAAATCGGCCAAAAAGTACTTGTACTTTACTGATGTAATTTTTCATTTTTTTTTCGATTTTCTCAAAATTCGCTTCAACGATTTTGATTAAAATTCAAAAATCAATTATTTTTTAGATGTTCTTTAAAATGTATATTCTCATTTTGCCAATGAAATCTTTTGAAGCACAGTTTACTCTTGTATTTCATAGGAAAGATAGGAGAAATAGTTGCCATGGTAGCAAAATAGAAATATTTTCACATGTTTATAAATTTTACATCTTGAATTCTAATGTATCGGCGGTAACTAAATATATCTCGACACAAAAAATCTGGTGTGACAAGCAGGGAACTCAACTTTCTCTTACTAAAGGTAAGAGAAAGTTGTGGGGTCTGCGACCAGTCACTCCAGATATTTTAATAATAAAAAACATTCATTAAAATATTTTCTTTAATTCAATTCAATCGATTAAATCTGGGTACATATTTTTATTAAGCCAGTACACGAGTTTCAAAATTAACGAACCCGAAGTTGCATTCAATAACGCAGTTGTTTGTTGATGTCTCTGCATTTCTCTTAGGGAACCAAAATGTTTGCGTCGTTTTGGTCGTTCATAATCACCACAGATAAACCAAAACGTCTGCTAGTTATAAAGATTTGATTGGCTCCTCCACTTTATTAGAAATTTTATTTAGACCTTCTCCCAGAAGTTTAAGGATGATCCATTAATATTAATATTAGATTTTTTGATTAAGGTTTAGAAATAGAATACCAGTAAAAATTCGTTATGGCCCTTTCATTCATTATTTATAAAATCATTTTCTGACATCCAATTGAATTTGTTTTTTTTTTCTTACTAGCTTAGGGTTACTTTCAAATATAGTATAGGAGTATTTTTCAAATGAGTTGCATTTATTTCAACTCTTGTGATTGATCCAAAGACAAGAGGAAATGTGTAAGAAAATAACTATGTATTTTAGATGAGAAAGGAGGATATTTTACCCATCAAACATGAAAGATAACAAATGTTTATAAATCTTGAAACACTCCTTGGGGTTTCATTGATTGACTAAATAAATAAGGATAGAATTTGTCGCCCTGCAAGGCGACAACACAGACCATAAATCCTAAGGCGAACGACTCCCTCGGGATCTTCTCTCTCTCTCACAGGGACTTTTGTTTAATTATTCACGGCAATCCCCAGGCAGGTCAATTTTAATGCAAAACTAAACCTTTTCCTTTGACTTGACTTCGAATTAATTAGCTTTTAATTAGTCTCAAAAAATAATAAAAATAAGATGTGTTAAAAAAAAATACTAATTTTTCTTTTATAAATATTTTATATTTTCTTACAAACTCAAATCGTTAAGATAACGTAGTAGTTTGTAGTAAATTATGTAATGTAGAAGAGCCTTCAGTGCATTTGAAATGTTAGGTAGTAAAGGAAAAAATTTGGTATCCAAATGGCTTACAAGTTAAATAAAATTATCCGGCTGCCTGTGGTCCGAATCCGCGACTTTTAGTATACGAGGTTAGCACGCTAACCCCTACACCAAGCCCCGATGGCTCATGTGAAATTTATTAGTATGGGAAAATTTAAATATATTTTGTTACCATGGCAACCATTTCTTCTATCATTCCTATGAAGTACAATACAAGAGTAAAGTGGTCTTCAGAATATGCAAAATGAAAATAAAGAGCATCTTAAAAATAATTAATTTTTGAATTTTAAGCAAAATTATTAGAGCGAATTTTGAGAAAATAGAAAAAAAAAAAAAAAAAAAAAAAAAAACTGAAAAAGTCCATCAGTAAAGTACTAGTACTTTTTGGCTGATTTTGTTTAAAAGATTATTTTCACGCCTCAGGAGGATGCAAACTTAAATATAAAATTCCAACCTCCTAGCTCTCATCGTTGTTGAGATATTTTGTTCATCCACACACACACACACACACACACATACACAGACAGACCATGTCGCGAAAACCACTTTTTTGGGTTCAAGGGGCCTTTTGGATTCAGGAAAATAACTTGTATATCTATCCATCAAAATCTTGACTTCGAATTTTTGACATGAATCCAATACTTTCTATATATATTAACATATTTAGGTAAAAGAAAGTAAAAAATTTTGATAAATAAAAATTTATGGGCTTTGCTCGTTTATAATGATAAATAAATAAAAAACACATTGAAAAGCTCGTTTGGGTTTTTTCTCTCAACATTTGCCGAAACTAAACTATAGTTGAATTTATCCCCTTCCCTTTCACTCATATATCTTCGTTTCACTTTATACTGTATTTTCATATAAAATCATTCTATTATTTAAACTTAGAAATGTTAAAAATATTTTGATATTTTCCCCTTCTCCAATTATAATCATTTTTGTCCTAATTGCTTACTCAAATGAATGTCAGAAAAAATTATATATTTTTAGCTGTAAACCGATTTGTTTTATCATAATTTATTTCGCTTTAATTAAAGTCACGTTATTAAAATTCGAAACATTCATTAAGTTTTTCATCATCATCATTTACCTGTTGGAAATGAATGATCTCAATTAGGAAGAAATAATTAATATTTAATCAATGGAATCAAATTTAGAAAGAAAAAAAAAAAACAACGCAATGAAATTTGTAGATTTAAACTTTATAATTAAAAACATTAAATATTAAACACTGTAAATGAATATTTAAATGGGGCATTTTATTTTCGTTGTGTTTGAGGGAAAATTAATTAATTTAAATTCAAGCTACATAAAATAGAGAAAACTCTAAAGCGCTGAGGGCGATTCTTAAGAATAAGAAGAAAAAGAAGGAAAGGAGATAAAATGGAGCAGGAGATTTGCTGACTCTCTACCATTTGCGTTAATTGTCGATTTAATAGTGTAAAATCGATTCGGCAATTTTACGTGGAAATAGGAAGAAAAAAAACCCTTTGAGCATCATTGGTACTTGGAGGATTAAACGATTCCTAAACATTAGAGAAGCTTCACTTCTTTCTTTTTCTTCGAGGGTTCAATTGAAATTCACATACTGTAACGGAATAAACATTTTTGTAGAGATTTTATCGTTTTAACGGGAATTTCGTCTACGTGCTTCTATTCGCAAATAATTCAATTTTATAATGCATTTTTAATTGATAGATTTTATTATTAAAATTAGAATATTCCTTTTAAATTTCCAACGATTCTTTTTTTATTTTTAAGTAGCAATATATTGAAAGTTTTAACAGCGACGTTAACATGTTGCTTTTATTTCAAAGCTATCAAAATCATAATCGAAGAATTTCGATGGCTGAGTGGCAATTATTAGGATCAGGAAGATGTATAGCATCCAGCAAGTGATAAAAAAAACTATTTGATTATTGTTGACGTTTCGGGATCACGTCGATCCCATCTTCAGGAAGATAAACTGTTATTGTTGCTTAGATAGATGCAATTTTGGTTCATACAAATATAAATACTTATATTTGCATATGTATATATATTAGATGTATATGAGAATTGCCGTAGGCGCATGGGTTATATTTTTAATTTGTGGCAAATGGGCCCGAAACGACAGCACTGGCAAAGTCATAATCTTACTTTTTAGGTTAAGGACCCATTTTTATTTTAAATATGACGTTAAAATATCAAAGGCACCCCCTAGACATGGCATTAATTTTTAACACTATTTACTAAATGTTAACGCTTTGGCTTTAAAGTTTTTGTTTACAGAATAGCTCTTTGAGGCAAAGAAGTGTTAAAATTAATGAATATTGTTTACAGATGTTAAAAGTTAACGTTTTTGCTTGGAGAAATAAAAGTTAACGTTTTTGCTTGGAGAATAGACCTGGTTATATGAGAAAATAAAAACACTAAGTCATAAATTACGGCCATCTACAATCAGTCGGATATATTTAAAAATTGATTTTTTAAATAAAATTTCATTATTCATTTGAATTTTGTTTAAAAAAAAAAACTTTTGATATTTAAAAAAATAAATAGGAAAATAATTAATAATAATTTTTTTTTAATAAAAGATAAGAAATTCATTCTTTATATTCACTAATCTTTTATTCATTATCAAACATTTCGCGTTCTATTGTTTAACCTATTTGCATTATATTAAATAAAACAAGCAAAAGTTGCAAATATATGATATTATTATAACTTTTATTGTTCTTTTCGAGAAAGAAGCAGAAGGGAGTATCATTCATTCTCCATTTTCCAATTTAGTCTAAGTGTAATGTAATCATTTGGTCAACAATTGTTTCCTCTCTAAATTAGAATTGTGAAATTACATAATTTTTGTTTTAATTTATGACAAAATAAAACTGCTCTGACCAGGGGCCTGGCTGCCGAGGAACAGTGGGAGCAAACTCCTCCAAGCGCAAATATGAAAAATAGAAATTAGAAAGGTTGAAAAAATATGGTGTGAATAGTGGCACAAGTCATAACTTTCTCTTATCTTTAACATATACTGTAGCTAAGAGAAATTTAAAAATATTTATATAATTTTTCCTACTTGTTCTTAGTTTATTATATGCTATAATAAGAAATTTGCTCACAGGGTGATAATAGTACATATATTATTTATTTCATTTAGGCTACCAGGTGTTATTATACTATTTTACTTGTAAATATTTTATTTGATTTTCCTCATTCTCTTGCTCTTCTTGATTGCATGTGACCTCTGGTCTTTTGAGCCTTATGCATACATTTTCAAAAATAAGATATAATAGCCCCCCTAACAGAGAATTAATAATAATATTTAGGGAATATCAGACCCTCACATTGATATAAATGCCTTTTGAAGTTTATTTTAGTATTTTCGAATCAAATATTATTTTAAAATATATATTTATGGAAATAAACTTTAGAACTTAAGACCTAACTACCATCAGTCATGGAATCAATTTCATCCAGTAAAAACTAAATTCATAAATATCTGTGAAAAATGAAGAGGAGTAACTTGAAAATAACTTTAACTTGTAATGATAAAATATATTAAAATTTTTTGGAAACTTTCTTTCAAGTTATTCCAATCTCAATAACGCTAAATAAATTTAAATTAATTAATAATGGCACCTATCTCAAAATTACGATTATACTCGTATTTTGAAATAATAAGTTATATTCAGCCCTCGGGGCATGGCGTAGAGGTTAGCGTGCTAACCTCATATACCAAACGTCGCGGGTTCGGACCCCAGGCAGTCCGATGATTTTATTTAAGCCAATTGGATACCAAATGGCTTAAATAAGAATGCCTGGACCCCATATATGTATATTAATCTCTATAACGGATATCGTAAAAGTCTTAAATGGCCTAAGATGCCGAAAAGACTGTGTGAATGTGTGTGTGAGTGTGAGTGTGAATGAGAAAAAAGTGTGAATGTTTTTTTTAAAAAAAAAAAAAAAAAAGTTATATTCAGAGCCGATAATAACGCAGTGAGATAAAATAATTCTAAAAAGGATATTTTCGTGCTGTATCTTATCATTTTAAGATTTTTACAATATGTTCTTTTCAAAAATAATTTTAGATTTAACCTAAAAAAATTTTTCATGTGGTATAAAAACAAATTTTTTGAAACAAAAATAGTGACAAATACAATATTATTTATAAAGATTTTTTGTAGTAAATCGAATTTGCATTCAGATTGTGAATTTTCAAAAGCTTTGAAATTTTTTCTCTTCCACATAAAATTTCTTTTAGGTTAAAATTGATAGACCTATTTTCTTTTTAAAAAGAGCTAGTTTATGCGCTAACCCAAAAAAAGTAATTTAAAAAAAAATTAAATTAAAATTAAAAAAAAAATCTGGTGTGACTGGCGCACAGCACACAACTTTCTCTTACCTTCGGTAATCGAAAGTTGTGTACTGTGCTTGTCACACCAGATTTTTTGTGTCGACATAGATTTAGTTCCCGGCAGTAAGGAATATTTGAATTCAGATGTAAAATTTATAAGTATGGGAAAATATTTATATTTTGTTGCCATGGCAACCATTTCTCCTATCTTTCCTATGAAGCACAAGAGTAAAGTGTGCTTCAAACAATTTTGAGGGCAAAACGAGAATATACATTTGAAAGAGCATCTAAAAAATAATTGATTTTTGAATTTTAATCAAAATCGTTAGAGCGAATTTTGAGAAAATCGAAAAAAACTGAAAAAGTACATCAGTAAAGTAGGGAGACCGGGGCAGGTTGGCCCACGGGGCAGGTCGGCCCAGTCGCGATATTTCGCAGAATAATTGGACGATTGTGATACGGATCAGAATGAAGGTTAATAGCACTGCCACACACCTTCCGCCAAAACAACTATAGCGATCGGAGTAAATTCGCATGAGCTAGGATCATTTATTCGTTTTTTGCACCTTGGAGTGAATTTTTATTAGTTGAATAAAATTGTTTTATCTACTTTTTGGTTACTTCGAGGATAAAAAGTGAGCACTATGTTTAAAGGTTAGAGTATAAGGATTATTTCTCCATGGCATATTAATTAAAAAACATCAACGGGATTTGTGCGGGATAAAAATTGTTTCAAATATGACGATGGGGCAGGTTGGCCCAAAAATGACGGGGCAGGTTGGCCCACTCGATTTTTTGCCATTGTATGTATGAAATCGTTAAATCCTGTTTTATCTTTTCAATTTTAGTGGCAATGAATGATGTAAAAGTAACAAAATAAAAATTATTATAAATATCGATGTTATACTAGCCGTCATTGAGAGTTTATTGGAGGAAATTTTGCATCATAAATGAGCACGTCTGTTTGTTTTTGGGAAATTGATATCAGATATATGAATATGTTCTTATTGTTTTCTAAAACGTTCTAGTTCTTTGAATATCTGTGGTTCGGGAAGATATGAAGTGTTTCCGCTTTTTTTTTTTTTTTTTAAACATTCACACTTTT
The DNA here is from genome assembly GCA_023213315.1 of Euborellia annulipes. Lineage (NCBI taxonomy): Eukaryota > Metazoa > Arthropoda > Insecta > Dermaptera > Anisolabididae > Euborellia > Euborellia annulipes. The sequence goes on along the minus strand of JAKCPI010025617.1, from coordinate 75,256 downwards.
TCCCATTCACACAGTCTTTTCGGTAACTCCGGCCATATAAGACTTTTACGATAACCGTTGTATTAATAATTATATATTTTGGGGGTCCAGGCATTCTTATTTAAGCCATTTGGTATCCAAATGGTTAGCACGATAACCTCTACACTAAGCCCCGAGGGCTAAGAGATTTTTCAAAAGAGCACAAATTGAGCGTTGGGAGAGAAATGTTGGGACCCTTGTTGGGATACTCTTTTTGCCAACTTGCCAAGCCCAAGTAAGGTGTCTGCAATGCTCTTCATAGCATTCTGACTCTCATCTCCAACCTCTGGACCACGGTTATAACAGTGATTCGTAAATACAAAAGAAAAACTGAAAAAGGAAAAGTTCTTGAAGTCACGATATACTTTTTTTGATTTAGTACTCACTTATTACTGAAACTGTTGCAATAACCAATTATAATTTAAAATAAACTTTGTGTGTTAAAATTAGGTTGTTTTAAATTATTTTCTTGCATTTTTATTCATATAAAAATAACAAATGCCTTCCGGGCCAACCTGCCCCGTGGTCCGGGCCAACCTGCCCCGACCACGGGGCAGGTTGGCCCACTCGAAATATTTTAGAAATAATTATTTTTTTTAATTTTAACATCAATTTAGGAGACTTTTACGATGACCATTTGGTAGTTTAAGGTTGCACCTACATTTTAAAATGAAAACATAAACGAAAATGATTAAATAAAAAATTTTATAAAAGAAATAAAAATTAGTGGGCCAACCTGCCCCGGTCTCCCCTACTAGTACTCTTTGGCCGATTTTGATTAAAAGCTTATTTTTCCGGTCCCGGGGGGTGTTTAACTTAAATATAAAATTTAAACCTCCTAGCTCAATTCCTTCATGCTTAAAATTGAACACACACACACACACCCACCCACACACACACACACCCACCCACCCACCCACACACAGACAGACCATGTCGCGAAAACCACTTTTTTGGATTCAGGGGACCTCAAAACGTGAAGATCCATCAAAATCTCGACATCGAATTTTTGACATGAATCCAATACTTTCTCTCTATATATATATTACATATATACATAGGTAAGAGAAAGTAAAAACCCAAAAAGCCTAATTTTAAAAATTTAGAAAAAAATTTGATCCAAGAGGCACATAACTCCTCCCCCATAAGAATGTCTCCTCCCCACACTGGTATTTTATTTGTTCATATTTTTCAATGCTTTATAGCAGGTCTCAATAATCATCACTATTCTGTCTATAAGCTTATACATATTCATTTATCCGCGGCCAAAATAAAGTTTTAATGAGGTCATATTGAAGAAAGTATTATTGATAATAAAAAACATGTATTTTTGGAATATTTTAAACTATAAAAAAAATATTTTTTTAGCTTTAAATTTTCCAATAATACATAATTAATAATACTTTCTTAGATATCTCCTCATTTTATATATTTATATGTAATGTTGTATCTTCGCTTGGAAGATAATAATAATTGCAAGTGTAATGAAAAAAAAAATACAAGTTTACTAAAGTTAAATTGTTTTTCATGGTATTATAGAAAAAAATTAAAATATCTTTTTTTTCTTTTTAAAGAATCTTCTTTTGATTAAAAAAAGATAAATACTAGAATAGATAATAGGATGATATCTAAGCTGAGGATATTTCGTGAGAGTAGATTGAGAAAATGGGCTGGAAAAAAAAATGAAAGAGAGAATAGGGGCATGTTTGCAATAATATAGAACAAAATATGGAAAAGTGAGGTGGGATTTGCATTTTTAAGATCCGTCCTGTTGATTATGCCAGGTCGTAGTTGTAGCTTGGCTTGTATATAAACGAGCTCAACTGCGGCTACCACCATCCTTTCCAAACCCCCGAGCTACATATGCATGCTATGGAGATAGAGCACGCAGCTTAGCATATGATTTTTTTTTCGAATCTCTCTTTTTAGTATTGTAAATGATTAAAGAAAAATTCTAAAAATTTTTGAAGAATTCATCTCCAATCAACCAGGAATGAATTCTAATTTGCGTACATATATATAGCTAATAGCTTCCAATTAAGATTGGAGCATTAACATTAAACGAGGTCCTCCTGAAAGTTTTTGTCAGGCTTTCTGACTGCCATTGAATCTATTCAATATGACAATATGACTTTATATACAACAGGCGCTGGTCTGGCAAGAAATTTGATTACAAGTTGGTGTTGTTTTATTAGAGAGGAGTGTCCGACACAGTCATCGCTGACCCTCAAAGAGAACGCAATTAGAGGCCTGTTTCTCTTCTCCAGTTACTTCTTGCCCTCGTTCAAATTAGAGATCAGACAGGAGCAGGAAAAGTATGGCTTGTTTGAATTTACCCTAACACTGAGTACCATCAAGAAAACACTTATTGGTCAGATGGCCAACTTTATCAAATAAATCCGCAAATAACGAATTACGATCTTCTATTAAATTGGGCAACAAAACACCCTCGGCTTGAAGAAAATTGAGATTTTCGTAAATTAAAGACTTGTGAGGAAACTTTGAGAACCAAATGAAAATAAGAATATTTAAAAAAAAAAGTTGTTCGAAGGTAGATCTACTTGTATAAAAATAAGAGAAAGTAAAAAAGGGAAGAGGAAAAATTAAAATTAATTGCTCAGGGACCCACATCTTGTTGGTACGTGGATGGCGACCGTGCTGGGACTGACAGTCCTTCTGTTCTTTATATATATGTCCCTTCCTTCTATATTTTCAACAGGCGTCAGACCGTGCGACGGGCCGGCCTGTTCTATTTCTTCCGCCTGTAAATAACCAAATCCAAGACCCCTTTCTCGTCGACCCCGCACCGCGGAATTTAAGACGAAGATAGAAGAAGAAAAATTAAAATTAAATTTCGAACAAGATACGATTGCAAAGCAAAATTAACAATTCTAAATTCCTATCAAAAAAAGCATGCGCAAGTTGAAACAATAATTTCATTTGAAATTTAAATTTTTCATGCAGCTTATTATATACCGTTTGATAGAGGGGTATCTAATAAGATTTAATGAAAATTTACTCATTTCATTATTAAATAAAATCTTCTCTCTGACAACAATTGAATAGCCCTAGTTATTATTGAATATTCACAAAAAATTTACTTATTAACAAGTTAGTGTGACTTAATGCATATAACAAATAAATACACCGCACAAATTTACTCATGTTTTCTGGAAAATCGAAAAAATTACATTATATCAAATTTTTGTTATTATTAAATGATTGTTAGTAGAAGATTTGAAGGAGGTATATACTGTAGCTAAGTGTTGATAATCAAATAGGAAGAATGAATGAACAAGCAGCCCCCCCACTAGTTATATTTCAATTGTAGCCCTGAGGGTGGTCCCATATGTGACCGAAACGTCGGCCCTGGTTTATTAATAAATTGAAATATAACTAGCCTCTTGCTCATTCATTCTTCCTATTTGAAAATGAGTAAAGATTTCACTTCATCTTTGTCTCGTTGTTATCAGAAATCAAAGCATTATAATTTATTTCTAAGTTTTTCCGCATCTATGATTCCCGTCCTTATTTATTGGTAGCCAATATAATTGAAATAAGTTTTTGAAAACCGAAACTAGAAGTAATTTCTCTACCATTGTGTAACTCATTTTAACGATCCTTGACTCGGGCCCGAATTCGCTGCTCCTGCTAGGTATGCTTCCCTTAAAACATTAGTTTCATTATACTAAAATTTTTAAAAGAACAAAGACACTTTGTAATTAAGAAAATACATTCACTTTCTTATTGTAATATAAAGAAATAAGAAAATAGTATAATTTTCCAAATGGTTCTTGTAATTTCCAAATGATTTTTCATAACAGATTAATTAACAGACGTGCTTCAATTCTCTACAGGTCGTAACATTTCTTGGGATTAACATTTTATTAGATAATATAAATAATATTATTCTATATTTGTGCCAGCTTCTATTAGTAAGTAGGAAGGGCTGCAAGTTTTATAACTTATATTCACTAGATGGGAACCTTTTATTGCTAAGAGAAAAGGGCCTACTTAATTATACACGCCATTAATTCCAGTACAAGGGGAAGGAGTGACGCTTGTAATTATGGACCTGAGTTGCACACATCATAGGGGAGGATTTCCAAAAGGGAATCAACCGATAAACCTGAAGAAAACATATTAAGGCGCCCTCCTAGTTGGAAAAAGAAATTCAAGATTTCAAGACTGGCAAGGTTGAAATTTAGATTCCATATAAAAGATTTTTTTCTTATAAAGCCATCTCTAATTCCAAAATAGTCTAGTCAAAATTGTAATTTTATTTTAAAAAGGCGAGACAAAAAACATCAATAAGTTAGGGAGAAAAAATGTGAATATTAAAAAAAAATTCCTTTCTAGATTCGTTCTTTTTTAAATGTTTCAAGAAAAGGATATTAAAAAATATTTTCATAAAAAATTTTCCTCCTGAGGGGACCCGAGCATTTTTAATTTTGAGAATCAACCCCTTATAATGCAAGACAAGTAATCACGCATACATACAGTATATCAAGAATTAAAATTTAAACTTTTTTGAAGGGGCTGGAGGGGGTCGGTAAAGGGTCTAAATTAATAAATAGCTCGTCAAGGCTATTCGCGGCCAAGGAGTCAAAATTCAAGCAAATATAATTTTGATTATATTGTTTTAGAGAAGATACCTGTTTATAAAATGAGAATTAATTTTAGAAATGTTTAATGTATGAGAATTTGCTCAGGGGCCCACATCTTGTGGGTACGTGGATGGCGACCACGAGCTGCCCGAGCTGGGACAGGTAGTCTTTCAGTTCTTTAAATGTCTGTCTCTTCCTTCTTTTCAACAGGCGTCAGACCGTCCGACGGGCCGGCCTGTCCTATTTCTTCCGGTCGTAAAAACGTATGATAGGGTTGTAGGGAAAGAGTGAGGTCAGCCGACCCCGCATCGGACAAGGCGAGGAGAGAAGAAGAAGAAGAAGGAGTTTAATGTATTAGAATAATTCAAACTTTTAATTTGTAGGCGCTAGTAAAGATCATTGGGGGAGGGGGGTTCCCCATCCTTAATTAAAAAATCTCGACATCGAATTTTTGACATGATCGCAATACTTTCTCTCTCTATATATTTCATATATAGGGTAAGAAAAAGTAAAAATGTTTTCTTTAGTGAAAAATAAAGAAGAGTCATGCGAAAAAATATACGTAGCAAAATATCCTTGTAGGCCCCTAATAATAAGATTAAACTTAAGGTTCTTAAATTATTTTAATTAAGATTTTAAATAATTTTTTTTTTTTTAGCCGTTTGGAAAATTTTAAAAAGTTAATATGTTTAAAAATAATCTTTTTTAATTATTATAATCATCTGCCAATTTTCAAATAAATTCTTAATCTGAAAATTACTTTTTTTTCATTTTTTAAAATAGTCATAACAATCTCCATTTAATTTGTATTCAAAATTACACAGTTCTAAGAAAATTAGCTCCAGAGATAAATTACATTTTAGGCTTAAAGAAAATTTTTTAACAAAAATATAAATTAGGCTTATTTTACTTAATTAGAGTTTTTTTATTCTTCTTGAAGAAAAAAAAAATAAATAAAACATAATTTTAAAGCTTTTCATTATTAAATATGAAATTAGAAAAGCTTCTTAAGTATGAAATTATTCATAATAATCCAACTTTGCGTATGTATTATTATTAAAAACTTTTTGTTTTTATTTACTGGTAAAAGGCAAAATTAATCCTCTTCTAGTTTGAAAAATTCTGATTCATATAATTTTGTATTTGAAACTTACACGGACAACTTTCGGTAATTGAAAGTTGTGCTCTGTGCTTATCACATCAAATTCTTTGTGTCGACAAGATTTTTTCTTTCTTTTTTTTCTTTTAATTTATTTAAGGTCAATAATAATCAGTAAATTAGTATATTTTACCCCAATAGTGCGTTTAAATTCTTGAAGCACTCTACAATTTCTTTGATAGCTCGGACACCTTGGATATAATTTTATTTAAATTATTTTCGAGATCTATTCCTTTGATTAAGATGATTTAATAAGATTAATTATAATATAATTATAATATAATTAATAAGATTAATTAATATTCAATTCATTCATTCGGACATTTGTTAAATCTAATTTTATATAGGACTATTCGAACTGAAAAATATGATAGACAAATAATTATGAAATTGAAAAGAATTATGCTGAGAAAGTTTGACAGATGGTACAATTTAATCCATCTCTCTTTAGAATCAGAATACAAGCCGTATGTCTTTATTCTATACTTAATTAGCCCACGGGATATTTTTTAGACCCCAGCACAAGCATATTCTACCGCTGCAAATTTTTGCTCTTAAAGTGAATGACCTTTTTGACATGTTACATACAAATGCTTTAAGCTTAATTAAAATTGAGGAAGATAGTGTTATTAAAAATCTATCTTTTCTTATTAGTTCTATTAATTTATTATGTATTATTATTTAAATTAATTTTAAGCAATAAAAGATTCTAAATAATACATTTCTATTTTCATTCGAATGTGAAATTAATTTAGTCCCTTGTGGACGAAAACAAAGGGAAAGATTTATGAAAATTTTAAAAATTCTCAAAGTTCAAAAGCGATGGGCCACGTGTTCCTGTTTTACAATGAGTTCAAATTTCGCAAACATTATTTTTTAATGCAATGGAAAAGATCTGCTATTAAATTTCTAAAAAAAAAAAAATTTGACCTCAAAGGACTACCCATATATATATGTAAGAGAAAGTAAAAACACCCTTAAATAACATATACTTTTCAAGGATTTCAACAAAAAACTCTTCCGTTTGATATATTAGAAAAAGTTTATTCATTATCACTTACTTATAAATTGCTCTTCTCATTCTTTACTTCTACGTACATTCCACTTCAAAAATCTCTCTAACTCAATATTATATAAATTAATTTCTTCCATTTATTTCCTTTAATTCCCCTAAAAGTGCCGTAACATACGTTTGAGTTCCCTCTTTTGGGTTGTCACCCTAAATTACTCCGGATAAACCCCAGCCTCTCCCTCGGGGGCGACTTACTATGTGAACAACCCCTTAATGGCAATAGTTAGCCGAATTAAATAAATGCCAGTGAAATTTTTCATTAAGATTCGACCAATTTTCGCCTTAACGACAAAGGTTTGATTGTTTGTATTAATGCATGCGAATTTAATGTCTCGTGATTTAATTTCTTAGTCATAATAGACATTTAATAGATTAATGAGAAAATGATTTTTTTTAAATCCTATATAAATTTAATTAACTTAAGTGATTATATTTCATAAAATTATTATAAAAATGAATCAACTAAACAGATTCATATATCATGTTTAGTATAAATAAATATAGCCTATAGATAAGCTTATAATAATATTTAATTTGAAACTTTTAATTAGCTGAAATTTTTAAGGATTATCTTTTAATCTATTAATTAATTTTAAATTATTTAAATGCCCTTTATAGGGATTATTGTAGAGCCTGGACTGACCTTTTCTCTACAAAGATAAGGGATTTAGAGTGACATCTTAACAGCAAATAAGCTAAGAGATCAAGAATGTTGTCAACATCTTCCCTTTAATCTTTGTAGTCTTAATATTCAAAAAAGACTACAATTTATATTTAAAAAAAAGCTATCAGTGTTTTATTGGCGGGTAACATGTCTGTCTATATACTGGAAAGTCTGGGTTCGATATCCGATTAATCAAAAAATATTTTTTCCATTTATGGTAATTTTAATGTCATGTCCATTGCATAATTCTGGGAAATAAACGGCGATCCCGGGAGGCAATTAATATATTAACAATGATAATTGAATGAATACATACAAAATACATAAAGTCAATACAATGATTTTACATTTATATATCAGAGCTTTTCAAGCTTATATATTTTTTAAATTTAATAAAATTGAATCAAACATTTCGATAAATTTTCGAAAATGTCATTTTTATTATTTTTTTTTTTTTTTTCAATTTTATAGTCAAATTTTATCATCTTAGATGCTTTTGAGTAAAAAAAAAATGTCACTATGACAGCGAGAGTCTGTAGATTTTTTTATGGACGCTATAACTTTTGATCTGTTTTATTCATTGGCGGGTGAAAAAAAAAATCAAACTTGGCTTGGAATGATTTAGGTCACAATATAAAATTTTCTTTTAGATCAGCCATTCTCAACCCTTTTGTTTCTCGGGCCACTTAACAATACATTTGTTTGTAACGTCGATTTTTAAAATACCCCTGCCATTGTTCTTTAATATAATTTTAATTATAAACCTTTTGACTTAGAAATAAATATTAAATATACAGTATCTTTAGAAAAATTCGATAACTTTTAGCAGGAGTTCAGCAGCCTTGTTTCTCGAAGATCATCCATTCAGAGATTCAGTCTTGCTTGGTCAACACAAATTCTTCTCTTCTAACTGACCAGTCGGTTTTTAACAAAATATTTTCTTAGAAAAATTTTATGCAAACGCCTTTTTGCCCCCCTGGTGTTTTTGGAAGAAAAGTCTCTTTATTTAAATTAAAATCAAATAGACAAATTATTAATAAACACTAACAATTGTAAGTTATATTTCAAAATATTTAATTATTATGAATTAATTAATTTTGAAACATAACCTAGTACATATTAATAATTTCTATATTTAATTTTAACTCAAAAATGAGACCCTACGATTGATTTTAAATTTTATACTCTTTATAGCATTGGCAAATTTTTTACGGGTAGGGAAGAGGACGATTATTTTTTTATATTTCAAATCATAAGTTTTTAAGTGAGATATTCCTTAAAAAAAAAAAAATTTTAATTTTTAAAAACGTAATGACTGGCAATTCTACCTCCGGGCGCTAGCTTTAATTCAACTGTTATACATGATGCATTTCGCTTTTACTTATGCAAATTTGTATGTTTAATTTATGGATTATGACTAACATTTGCGTTGTGGTTGTTGCAGGCACAAGCGGAAAATGCAGAATTTCCTGCCGTGTAAGGCGTCTCCGCAAAATCGGTGCGAGGTGTCGGCTGCCAACGGTGGGGTCATTTACGAGGACCTGACCAACCTACGGCCCCGTACTGTTGCACCGCCCTCAGCGCCGGGCATCGAGGTATATTATATTACCTAAAAATTATATTTATACTTATGGAAAAGTGGGATGGGTGTTTGTTTATTTAAGAGCCAGAATTTTTGTATTATTATTATTTTTTTTTTTTTTATCTCTCTGTCAGTTACTTCAATTCTAATTAACTAGCTATTCCTCGGATAAGCTTGACCATAAATTTCGAATCTTTTCACATCTAGTTAAGCAAATCATATATTAAATGCTGTTAGAAACCTAAGACCCAAAGTTCGATATAAGGCCCGATTTATTTTTTTTAGAAATTTTTAAATTTTTGTTAAAAAATGAATTATCTTTATTATTATAATTATGGGAGTTTTTAATTATAGACCACATTTGTTATTAATTAATTATTAAAAATATTAATACTGTACAACTTTTCGACTGCTTATTCTGCAGAAGTTTTCAAGTACTGTGCACTAGCTTCAATTAATTATTTTAATTAATTTTAATTTTAATAATTTATAAAAATTATGTCTTTATTAAGTTGCTAACTTCATACTTTCCTTATACCTCAAATTATATGTTAAAAAAAACTCATTTTTTTTAAACTCGTGTTCTTGTTTACTATATCAGTTTTGCTATCAGTCGGATAAGTTTGCTAGTTGACTAGAAGAGAAGCAACCGGCCCTTAGAGGTTTAACATATTTATTACTTATTCTACTGCTGGTAACCGGGGGACGTCCCTCACGCTGGTTCCTCGGGGCCAGCTATCCGATATTCCAGAGTGCTTGGCATTGCTTCATTGCAATGATCTTGGTAGCTCTTGCTCTTCTCTGTTTTAGAATTTCAATCAGCGTGTGAAACGTCTCCCCGGTAACCATCAGTACTATGAATTATAAAAATTTATGAAATAAAATTCAAACTCCTAAATGAGCTCAATAGCCGGGAAAAGGGTTTAAAAAAAAGTTTTGAATTCAAGTTTTGTTAGAAATTCTAACTTTTTTGGCTGCTTTTTCTTTATTTATTTATTTTTTTTTTTTTACTTTCTCGTGGCAATTTTTTTTTTTTTTTTTCGTTAAGTTTTTTAAACATTCCCTGTGGGGTAGGTCAGTTGCCTTAATTGTTTGTCTACTTTACTATTTCAAGGGAAGGGAAATCTCCTTACTTGGATATATCCCTGGTCGGTGTAGATTAATTTCTCAGAAAAACAAAAATAATGGCTGACAGCTGGTAATTATTTATTTTTTTCTGATACAATTCATCCATATATAAATAAAATTAGGGTTGGAAAAAGTAGATGTCAGCCACTGTTTTTTAATTCAATTTAAACAAATATGTTTTCCAAAAGAAAATCTATCCAAAGAAAAAAGGCGTAATAAAAATTTATTTTTGGCGATATTCTCAAAGTTTGTCTCCGTTTTTGTAAACTCAATTTCAACATACAAATAAATTTTCCTCTCTTTGGATTTTCTCTGCTATTTACATATAAATAAACAAAATTCGTTGAAATAATTAAATATTACCATATAATTACAAATAAAAAATTCATCAATTGTACAGTATAATGAGAGACCTATTTTTTTTTTTTTAATTCTATCATTGGTTAATTAATAAATGATTGATGTCCTTTCCCGAAGATTAAATTATAAAAACATTTTTACATTAATAATTTAAATTCGAAAAGAATATCAGATAAAATTATGTCGATTTTTTGAAAATTTTATTAATTCGCCATTAACAAATATTAACAAATGGATGTATCTGACGAGTTTGATCTAAAAACCTCAGTGTATGTATTCATAAACATATTTAAAGTGAGATCGAATCATTCATAGATGAAGTGGATTCGAGGCTAACTAAAACAAACACTCATTATCCTAATGGGTCTCGTTAAATTCATTTTAATCTTTATTCGTGTGCCACACCGATCGGGCAAATTAAATAAAAGTCATTATCCCACGGGCACGCAATCTATTAATTTGAAAACACCCCCGCATATAATATAACCCACCCATTTGGAATGCAATTGCAGTTGATGCAATGATGGCCATCTATGGATGCAGAATACCAACCAGCCAAATTGAGTAATGATTGATTAAATAATTATAATTATTCGCATGGCAGGTTCGATATTTGGCAAATCGTTTTGTTAAAAAATTATTATTATTTTTTGTTTGTTTTGTTTGGTTACAGATGTTGGATGTGAAATCAGGATCTGCGATGTTTAGGCCTGAGGGCCCCGTTTTCATTTGTCCCCCTGACCCCTATGCTTCGCAGGATCTCTACAATCCCGTCTATGAGGAGCTCTCTAATGGTGAGTTGATACTTATTAAGGGGGTGTAGGAGCGGCGTCTAAACGTACTTAAAAAAAGCTAGACTATTATAAGAAATTTTTCAATGCGTTTTTTTTAAATTAATTATATTCATAAGAGTTTTTTTTTTTTTTTTTAACATTCACACTCACACTCACACACACATTCACACAGTCTTTTCGGCAACTTAGGCCATTTAAGACTTTTACGATAACCGTTGTAATTAATATATCTATTGGGGGTTCAGGCATTTCTATTTAAGCCATCTGGTATCCAAATGCCTTAAATAAAATCATCGGACTGCCTGGGGTCTGAACCCGCGACGTTTGGTATAGAGGGTAGGCACGCTACCTTCTACGCCAAACCCGGGGGCAATCATAAGGGGCTTATTGAGACAGAAAGTTATAATTTTTTTAAAGAAATGTTAAAAAATTAAAGAAGTTAATTTTTTTGTTATCAAGCTAATATAAAAAACAATTAGTCCCAATAATCTTAAATTTTTTTTAAAATTAAAAAAAAAAAAAAACACTCACACTTTTTTCTCATTCACACTCACACTCACACACACATTCACACAGTCTTTTCGGCAACTCAGGCCATATAAGACTTTACGATATCCGTTATTGATAAATATACATATATGGGGTCCAGGCATTCTTATTTAAGCTATTTGGTATCCAATTGGATAAATAAAATCATCGGACTGCCTGGGGTCCGAACCCGCGACGTTTGGTATATGAGGTTAGCACGCTAACCTCTACGCCATGCCCCGAGGGCTTTTTAAAATTTAAAAATGAATTTATTATTATTATTAATCACATATTATTTAAGAAAATTTTAAAATAAGCCTAGATGATTTGTTACAAAATTAATGAATTACAAAACCGTCAAAATAGTAAGCAGTATTTTTTTTTTTTTTTAAACACTCATACTTTTTCCTTATTCACACTCACATTCACACACACATACACACAGTCTTTTCGGCAACTTAGGGCATTTAAGACTTTAAACGATACTTGTATGTTTTTTTAATATATCTCTTGGGGGCCTAGGCATTCTTATTTAAGCCATTTGGTATCCAAATGGCTTAAATAAAATCATCGGACTGCCTGGGGTCCTAACCCGCGACTTTTGGTATACGAGGTTAGCACGCTAACCCCTACACCAAACTTTTAAGTGTAAGCAGTATTTAGAAATTAAAAATAAGAAATCAAGCAAGACTATTTAACAAATTCGACACCAGAGGCAGCACTATCCGAGAGCGCCTTATAGTTATGCAAAATCTTTCCAAAAAAATTATATTTATGCCTAGGTAATAGGGGATTCGTCTTCTTCTTTCATCGCCATCATTAATCCCGCGGTGCGGGGTCGGCGGTCCTAACCTTAGCCCTCCATTCTATTTCTATTAGGAAATTCGTATTTCCTCGAAAGCTAACATCTAATGGCATTCCATTCACTTTTAGAAAAAGAAAAAAAAAATTAATTTAAATAAAACTTTGCACTGTATTTTATTAATTTTTTTATTTAACCTATTGATATTATATCAAATTCTTTTCTGAATACAATCATATACATATGTGGACGATGTAGTGTGTGTTTTTCAAACTTTAACTTTGATTTACTCAAAATAGTTAAAATTGCACTTAGACTTCTTGTGTCCCCTTATAACTTTCTAAAAAAATGTATTTTCTCCGTATAATAATAATTAATAAACACGTAATATCTTCCAGGTTCAGGAGAGCGAGGTGACTCAGACGTGGAAACAGAGCCACCGTTGCCGTGCCGCAGTATTCTTGGCAAAGGTGGAGGGCCAGGTGGCGGTGGTGGAGGCGGTTCCGAAGACGAATTCGCCGAAGATGAACTCTCTCTGGCCGGCGATTGCTGTAGCAATTCTGTGACACCCAGTCTTGAGGACAATTCTCGTTTCTTGGGTCCGCGGCACTTATCGTTACCGGGTGGAGGTCCGCGACGAAGTTCGGCCCACCATCATGGCGGTCGGTCTTTAGATCGACGTCGACGTAAGCCGCAAACAGGACAACCGCCTGCGGCGCCACCGCCCCAAGCACCACAGCACTTTCATGAGGGTCTATTAATGGATGCGCTTTGGCAACTATACCCGGCACGACCGACAGCTGTACCAAGTGTTGCTAATCGTTTACCCTATGTGCTCACACCGCCCTACGAGTGCGTTCCGGTACTTTCGCGTTTACATCCTCCACCGCCACCGCCTCCACCACCTCCATTAGCCTCGTTTCGGCCGCCGTCACACGACTCCGATTCGGGATATAGCAATCATACGAGTGGAGGAAGACCCACACATGGACTCTCTCAGTGACCTCACGATAAACGACTGCTTTACTAAAAAGTTCAGCAATTATTTTAACACCTCCCATATTATTTCACGATTAAATTCTTAAAATTTGGTTGATAAACTTATAAAAAATTTTCTTTTAAGAGAGTGAATTTAGGTACAAGAATTTATTAACACCTGTTTTTATAATTATAAACCAAAATTTATAAAAATATGCCGCCGCATAGGGCAGATCGCGTGCCCTACACATTGCACTCTCTTCCTCTCTTATTTTCTTATTTCTGTGAATCGGGGTCGGCAATAAAGATAAGTTTATTTTCAGAACATGTCGGTTTCATTTGTCGTTTTCCTTTAAAAAAAATTGTTTAATGTAAATTAATCTTATCATAATAGAATAATTGCCGAGACTTTTTAATTATGCGGTCAAAAAAAATATTTATATAAAAAAATATCTACATAGTAGAAATATTCTATGATTAGAAAGGAAGAGAAATATTTTGATGAAAGTTGATTAGATTATTTATTGACTTTCTATTAATGAAAAATAAAAAAAAATAAGTCATCTGATGAGCTTTAAAGAAATATAGCAATATCACCCCGGGATGAACTCCGGATTCAGCGGCTTTCATCCCACTTTTTTGTGGTTAATAATCTTTTTATAAATAAAGAAAATAAACAATTTTGTATATATACTTTCCTCCTCTCCCCCCCCCCCCATATAAGACAAAAAAAAAAATAATTTTAGATGTAAAAAAATTATTTTAAATTTAAACATGAAAAATAGTAATAATTAATAATATAATTATTCATTGAATGAACGTTTTTATTAAATGAAAAAAAAGCCAGGCAAAAAATGATGGTGCAGCTTTAAAAATAAAAAAAGAATTGAAAAAAAAAAAAAAAAAAAAAAAATTTGGGGAAACTTCGTATCTCAAATTAAGAATTGCTAAAGAAAAAAGTGAATTATCTGATATAAAAGTATTGATATTATGAAGTAATGTAAAGATAATATAACCAGTCAAAACAAAAAAGGGATTCAACACTTATAAAATTTTGTATCTACAGTATAATATAGTATTTTTATTTTATAGTCTAGATCATTGGTGCACAAAATATTTTCATTTCCAATTTCCTCCTCCTCGTAAAATTTTGTTGTGAGCCCTGGATAGACTTGCGTTATTAATAAATATCTTTGAATTTGGTCACCCCTCGGAGGGATCGACTAAGCCACATAAATTGCGCACCTCTGGTCTACACTATTGATGAATTTATTTATTGTTATTCTTTTTAAATTTAATCGTTGAATTTATGGGCCAATGCCTCCCTCCCTGTCCTGAAAATTTTTTGTCTATTAAAAACAAATATATATTTTTCCCATTGTGAATTTTTTTTTAAAATGGGCTTATATAAAGAAAATAATTAATAATAATAATAATAAATAATTAATAATCTTTGTATACGTATATTATTTGCATATACTCGTCCTAACGAGTGGTTCCCCCCCCCCCCCCCCCCCCCAACAAGATGTCTGACTACGCCCATGGTTGAATACCTTTTTTTTCACTAGTTACTTCTCTTTATCCAACTTGTTATAAAAATGACTACATATAGGAATGGTTTTGAAATTGTGATACTTTAAAAAAATTTTTGAATATACTCAAAAATGATTTATAAAATTTTTTTTTTTACTACGAAAGTAAGATTTTTTTTTATTAAATTTAATGAAATGCCATAAATATATAATCAATCGTAAATAAAAAATATTATAAGCCAATTGTATAACTAAACTATATATTTTCCTCTTGTTTAAAAATGTAGAAGTTTTTAGTTCTCACTAAATAATTGAGATATGCAAATTTCCCACAAAAATGGACATTTATATAGCGACCACTATTGTACATATTATATATAAAAATAAAAATTTAATATTTTGCCAGAATTGTTCATCCTTATCAAAATTAATTTATTTGATTAAAAAAAAAATTATTTATTTATCAATATTTTCATATTTGACTTGTAATTCTTGTTTAAATAAGAAAATTTTAATTAAAAAAAAAAAGAAAAAAAATTAAAATTGATTTGGATGAAGAATTGAAAGGGGCCAGGCTGCTGCATCTTACAAAAAAAAAAAAAAATAAATAAATAAATAAAATAAAAAAAAAATAAA
Organism: Euborellia annulipes; assembly: GCA_023213315.1. Taxonomy (NCBI): domain Eukaryota; kingdom Metazoa; phylum Arthropoda; class Insecta; order Dermaptera; family Anisolabididae; genus Euborellia; species Euborellia annulipes. The sequence goes on along the minus strand of JAKCPI010025617.1, from coordinate 59,396 downwards.
AAATAAAAATAAAAAACTTTTGTACTGATGAAATATGATGGTCTTTTTTAAATGTACTATGATTAGAGCGGACGTAAATAAGTGAGCCTCGAAGTGTACTTTTTACTGTACTTTATAATGAACTAAATGCAGGGTTTTGGCGTGATTGATTGATTGCAAGTTTTAGCTATTAAAAAAATTATTCACTTCTGTAAATTGACATTGAGTCACACAAAATCTACCTCTTTTGATTTTATTTCGAAAAAGGAATGTCCAAAAGAAGTCAAAAGTAATTTTATAAATTAAATTGTGATCTAAAATAAAAATATTTCTAGAGCCTAAAGTGAGTGAAATTTTTTTTAATGAATTTATAAATGTATATATCGCTCTAGAATAAATAAAAATGTTGTTAGAAAAAAATTATTTATCTTTACTTATTGGCCCGATAAAGGTTTTCGGTACTTCTTCAAAATTATATTAAGAATTTTAATATAAATTATATTATTTTTCAATAATTTACTTATAATAAAATAATTATTATACATTATAATAATATAAAAAATAGTTTTATTCTTTTGGACACTCTTTAAAGGCTCACGTACACCAGGTCTATTCAAATAGCATCGCATCGAATGTTTTCATATATTTACCTAAATTAGAGGGGACCTCAGCTGAGAATTAGCAAAATAGCGAGGAACTTAAAATGGATGCAAAGTTGAGGGTATAGAGTCATGGGCGTACCCAGCGAGGGGCAGGGGGCAGCTGCCCCCCCCCTAGAAGCAACAAAAAAAAAAATTAAATGTTTATAAAGTGATGAAACGAAACAAAATTGGTGGATGGCGACCAGGAATGATTCTTTTTGTTAGGACTCGAGGGTTTTTAGGCCTTTAATTCGAAGGCTTTACCTCTCTATATAAAAAATAGCTATGTCACAATTTGGACGACCATGATCTGCCCCCCCCCCCTCCCGGACGACCATGATCTATGCCCCCCCCCTAGATTTGATCCTGGGTACGCCCATGTATAGAGTGTTATCTGAATTTCAAATGTTAAAATTGTCTATATCTCAGCCTACTTGTGCATATGGAGCCTTTCTTGATTTACTCAAAACCTATTGAAAAAATCTTTCCTGATTTTTTAAATGTGATGTTTTTTGAACCGCCTTAGTGTATGCTTGCTTAGCCTATTCACGAAATACATGTATTTAAGATTTTTAATTCAGGAGATATTCATATAAATTAAATTAATTAATATAAAATAAAAAATTATTTTTAAAATTTTCGCTTGTACAAATGGGGGCTTAATTTTTTTTGAAAAAAAAAAAAAAACCAATATTTTTGAAATTTTGAGAAAATATTTCTTTCAAATAACAGTCATTTCCATTTCTGGTGCAAGACTGGATAAATAATATTTCTAGTAATTTCAATCAACTCCACAAGTGACTTTTAGGTGAACTTTTGTGATGGAAACAGCGAACATTTCATTGTGATTTCTTCTTATTCGAGTTGATTGAAAGAAAAATAAATCATCTATAGGCAAGGTCAATTTATTATATGATAAAAATTTTAATTTTTACTCTCTAGCTAAAAAAAAAAACTCACACAATAAGAATCTTTGAACTAGAGTTAATTTTGTAAGTTTTGTAAAATAGTCCAAGTTGATCATCATGTTATTAATTTGTAAATATTGAATATATATATACATACATTTATATATAAAAAATATTTAAGGAAAGGACCTTGATGTTAAACTAGTCGCCAGATGGTTCCTGTGACTTCGCTGCATCCGGTTGGAGAGAATATTTTTCAGTTTTTAATAATTAATAAATTTCATTCTTTAAAAAAAATAAATAAATTACATTTTTTTGTTATTCATAATTCTGTACTGATCAACATATCACTTGGAAAATATTTCATTTGGAAACCTCGAACCAAACCAGATATAGCATAGCGCTTAGGCGATTCTGAGAGATATAGGAATTATTTAATTTAGTCTATGCTGATATTAATCAATAAAAATTTTTCTTATGAAATTTTTTGTCTTGTTCTAATGCAATTACCTTTATTCATTTCCTTTTCCTCTTCATATTGGAGTAAATTTTGAATATTAGCTCACTAGAACAAAGTCGCAGTTCAAGTTAATTATAAAATATTTTATATTCTTTAAAATTTATTCATTTGGAAGGGATACTTCGAAAGGTAATTTCAAACCTCACGCCTCTCTTTTCATTAATTTTTTTGCAATAGAAAAATTAAATGAGAGACTTTGCAGCCAAGGAATTAAATAAAAAACTTTTATTTAATTATTAACCGTCGACATTTCGGTCACAAATCACGACCTTCCTCAGAACGATTCATTGTTAGAATATAAGATTAACAGTATTGTAACAATTAATCGTCTTGAAGAAGGTCGTGATTTGCGACCGAAACGTCGATGGTTAATAATTAAATAAAAGTTTTTTATTTAATTCCTTGGCTGCAAAGTCTCCTATACCCAATTTATAATCTTAGCTGAATTGTACCTGGAGAAGGCCACAGACAAGGGCGGTCCCAGAGGGGGGTCAAGGGGGTCGTGACCCCCCCCCCCCCCCCAAATCTTTCCCACTTTTTTCCCACTCACTCTCCCATTCCCACAATCTTTTCGGCAACTTAGGCCATTTAAGATTTAAACGATACTCATATTTGATTAATATATATTTATTGGGGTTCAGGCCCATTTATTTATACTATAAAAAAAAAAAACAGTGACCCCCCCCCCAAAATGTAAGGCTAGGACCGCCCTTGGCCACAGAATGAGTGGCCGAAACGTTGTAAAATTTACAAATAAACCACAGTTATTATCATAGGCGCCGGAACTGGAGGGGGCAAGGGTACATTGCCCCCCCCCCCCCCCCTGGCATCCTATAGGAGGGGGCAGAGGGGGGGGGGGGCAATATGTCTTCTTTTATTTCATTTATTTTTAAAAATAATACATTTTTACTTTTGAAAAATAAAATCTTTTAAATTAAAAAAATTAAAAGAGTAAGAAATTCATTTTTTTCAAAATATTTTATATATTGATACTAGCAAATTTTTTAAAATTTTAATTTTATTAAAATTGTGATTTTATTTAAAATTTTTTAAAGCTTTATAGTAGATTTGTTTTTGTTTTATACTATTTGAACATATTAAATTATTTTAATTTTCTAAAAAAAATCCCCCCCCCCCCCCCACCTGATTCAAATTCGTTCCGGCGCCCCTGGTTAGAACCTGACATTACACAAATTTCTTTTATCATATCTAAATATTTAAATGTTGTAAATCAGTAAATCATTTTTTAAACTAATAAAATGAATTATATTTAATTGTTTTTATTTGAATTATAATAATTTTATTTAATTATTTCAATCGGATAAATGATCCAAGAAGCTCGATTGCTTTGACTTTGACTTCATTGAAAAAGGAAGCGAATGCCTCGTCTCTTTATCTCATCCATGACCGGCTGGGCTAAAATATTTGTTCACATGTCATCAGATCAACTTATTTATATTTCATCTTAATTATTTCCATTTTTAAAGGTCAGTAATGTTTTTAAATATTTATTTAATTGGTTCAGGATTATTATTTTCAATAAATTAAATAATTAAAAATATTCTAAACTCGTGATTCAACGGGATAACCTTTGCCAGTCTGTCAAATTTTATTTTTTCATTTTTTTATTTAATATTTTATTTCTTTTAATGATTTAATATTTATTTTAAAATTAATTCGGTATGCAAATTATATAAATCAAATAGATTATTCGTTTTATTAACTCGTTCACTATTTCCTTCAATTTGACAAATAATTTTTCTTTTTTTCCTTTAATTTTTAATTTGTTTAAATAATTATGTGTTTTGTTTAAAATTATTTTTTTTATTTCGTTTATGGCTAGTTTGTGAAATTATTATTTAATGAACTTTTTAACATTAGAATTCCTATAAAGCTTGGACTTTTGAGGAAAAGTCATTTGTCAAATCAAACTTTTTCTATCAAGATTAACCAATACAAATAATTTAATTACATGTTTTAAAAGTATTTATATAAATCATTTTTAGATTTTTATTATTTTTAAGATAGTATTTTAATCACTTATTATTTCAAATCTTTATATAATTATTTATGCTAAAAATCTTTAATAAATGATTTATTTTGTCATTTCAGATGTGATTTGGTTCAAAAGACCACTTCAACTCATATGTTTGGAGCTCTGAGGGAACATTATGTCACTCAAATATATATATAATAGAATTTTTATAGTTCAAAAGGATAGAAATGAAACATGAAACAAGGTAAGCCTCAATAATTTTTGATTAAAAGATATAATAACAACAAATCAAAACACTAATTTTTTATTTTAAATTAACTCCGGTCGTTAGGGACTAATCTTTTAATTTTAAATTTATTTATTTATTATTTTAGATGTGATTTAGATCAAAAGACATCCCTTTCATTTGGAATTTGTAGAGCACACGATCATATCATATCACTATCATATGTATATATATATATTTCATGAAATTTTCAAAGGAAGATGAAAAACTTCAGCTGTTTTAAGCCACAATGTTTCAAAGAAAATGGAGAGCGATTAAATATCATTAAACAAGGTAAGCCTTAATAATTTAATACAATAATTTGATTAGCAGACATAAAAAAAAATGAAAAAACGATTAATTTAAATTAGCTGACAATTATATTTTCTTTTTACTTTTTATTTCAGAATTCCTTCCAAGATTATTCTTTTCATTGATCCAAGTTAACTCATCCTCAGCTCACTTTGACATTTGGTCAGTTTATTTATTTTCATCACTCTATTTTTCTAATAATATTAATAATTAGTAACTATCATGGCTTTATAGCAAGATGGTCTTAGAGTCAAGGAATGACAAAATTTGGGAACCTCTTTTATTTCTTTCTTTATTTAAAAGTATTTACTAACTTCAAGTATACTGGAGCTAAAAAGAAAACTAAAATTCAAGCCAAATTTTATATATGACTCTTGAAATTTTCAATTCAAAAACAAAATTTTTAATTTCTTTATTCTATTAATCTTATTTTAAAATTTTTAATTTAATATATTGGGAGAAGGGTAGATATTTAAGGTTAAATAGTAAAAAATTTAATTCAACTTTTTTTTTAATTATATTAATTATTAATAATTTTAAATGACATTAACGAGTTGAAATGCTTCAATTTTTTATTTCTATGCAGTAGGATATATATATATATAATTTTAATTCTCATTATTTGATAATTTTATAGAGATTATATATTTTTTCTTTTATTTTAGAATTCCTTCCAAGATTCTTCTTACCTTTGATTCAAGTTAACTCTCTATCTCCGTGAAGCTGGGAGTAAAAATGCTTTCAATCGTATTCTGTGCTACTTTGGTACACAGAGAAACTGATCTCGAAAAGATCAATATAGAGGACAAAGACCAGGATCAAGATGGATCGACCAGTTGGAATCATTCACAGGCAGTTCGCTTCGGGTTTCTACTGCGAGGGTGTTAAATAGAGAGGAATGGCCCTTGCCTGACCTTGGCAAGAACGTTTTTTCCACTGACATACAATTTTCGCTTACGACTAAAAAGCGAAGAAGTCAAGGTGAGCAATTCTTGCTATTCTAATTTGGGGAGTTTATATCATATTTAGCCATTTGTATAGATGGATGGTTCATTATTTGATTATTATTATATGCCATTTGCATGGGCGTCCGCAGGGGGGCAACCAGGCACTTGCCCCCCCCCCCCCTGGAAAATTAAAATAATACAAAATATTTCATATATGGGTACGAGAAAGTAAAATGTATAAAACAAAAAAAAAAATACAAAAAAACCTTTCACAGTATACATCCACCTTGCCGCGGTGAGAAAGCTTTAAATACTAAGAGATGTATAACATTATTAATATCAAAATACGTTTTTTTTAACTTATCTGGAAGTGACTTGCCCCCCCCCTGAAAAAAATCCTTGCCCCCCCCCCCCCCCCCCCTGCAAAAAATCCTGCGGACGCCCTTGGCCATTTGATATTTAAAAATTGTAGGGTTGAACTTATAACTGTTTGAAAAGAGCTGGAATTTTTTTCAAACAACGCTGTTTGTTAATTAGCGAGTTATCGTTTAAGATAACAAATTCTTTGAAAAAATATCAGAACTTTATTAAATTATTTAAGGGTCGTCCATGTTATCTATACATACCTTCTCTAATCTTAAATTAATGTTAATCACAAATTATTTTATATTTTTTTATCTGGAAAATCTTTATTAAATGTTTTTATTTTTAATTTTAGGTGAATTGGAATGAACTTGTCGCCTGCTGCTTTTCTTGGAGCTTTGAAGGATTGAAATAAACTCTTCCATCAATCATATATATATATATAAATTTTTATTTAATTACATTGCTTCTATTCTTTATGGTGTGTGTGACTTTTGAAAAGAAAATAGAAAACGAATTACTCTTTTATAAAAAAGAAAAGACTCGAGCTTTCAAACAAAATGGGGAGTGATTAAATATCTTTAAAAAAGGTAAACTTTAATAAATTAAAATTTATTTTTTTATACATTCACATGTTTGTTAATTAAATATTTTCCTTTTTATTTTCAGAAATTTCGGGAAGATAAATCGTGTCGTTGTTCCAGATGAATTCTTCGTCATCTCGAATTACCATTTGGTGACTTGATTATTTTTCATCACGTTATTTTTCCAAAAATATTAATAATTGGTACTAATTAATCTATACAGAATTACTAACTGTCATGTGTAAAAAGCCCAAGAATTAAGAGAATGACAAAATTTGTCTTTCAATTTTATTGAATTCGATGACAATAAGTGAAGTGGCTGTTGTATATCAACAATAGAAGAGGGGCGGGCAGCCAGGAAGTAAGCCTCTACGACCCACTACTCTTGAGTTTCATTTCGTAGAGGCTTACTTCCTGGCTGCCCCTCCCTCTTCTATTGTTTTATTGAATTCTTTATTTCAAATGCACTCTTTCTGCAAGTAAAGAAAAAAAAATTGAAGCCAAACTTTTGATTTTTAATATATTTTACCAGTATTTAATGAAAAATATTTTATTGAAAATTTTCTTAATTTCTCTTACCAATTATTAATATTTTTTTATATAGTTAATTTTAATCTAGTTAGTTGAGGAGAAAGGGAATTTCATTGGAAGGAGTTTTATAAAATTTCAAAAAAAAAACTAAATAAACAGTACATTTTTTTTTAGATGTATATTGCTTATTTTAATTTAATTTTTCTATTTTTTTTCTTTTTAAATATCAGAAAAATCAAAACTTTATTCTGATTAATATTTGGAAAAAATCTTACATAAAGTGAAAGGAATTAGAAAATCATGTTATTGTGTACCAAAAAAATTTCTTATTTTATAAATTTTGTAATTTCAAAAATTCATTTTTTACTAATTCTAATATATTTTCTCTTTATTATTTTTAATTTAATTTTTTCTTTTTTTCTTTTTAGAATATCAATGATGCATATTGGCTCGAGATTGCCGCGCGTATAAATGTCAGCTGGCTTAAATGGTGAGAATGCTCTGGAATTCTTTGCGACCGATGGATGCCGATTTATTTGAAGTTGGCAATCTACCGGACGGCCTTGAGACCGTTTACTCTGAATTCGACCGAGACATGAGCGAATCGGCTCTGTATGTGATGATGATTGCCAGGTGGTCACTTGCCAGACTAGACCCTATCAGGAGCAGGTTTGTAGCGCCAATCACTGACAAGATGCGCCAATGGAGTCTCCGCTTGTTTGGCCATGTCGTAGGTCAAGAAAATAGTGGTGAGGCGAGGACGGCATACGATATGAGACTGCTGGGATGACAACAAGAGGAGTACCTAGGATGACTTGGTTTCAAAGAGAGATATGATCGAGCTTGGCCTACGGAGACAGCTGCTTTGGATAGGGTGAAGTTAAGGGGTAGAGTAAGGACCGTCGACCCCGCACCGCAGGAATAATCAAGCGAAGAAGAATAATGATGCATCGATGGTTAATTATTAAGATGAACTCAACCCTCATCTCGCGTTACCATTTGGTGAGTTTATTATTTACAACATTTTATTTTTCTATCAATATTAATAATTAAGCTTAGCTGCCAATCAAGGAAATGACAAAATGCCTTCCAATTTTATTTTATCCTTTTTTATTTAAACTGAAGTCAAATTTTTACTTTTTTTATTTCTTGCTAAAAACATCCCTATTTTATTTTATAAAAAAATTTCTTTATTCGACTTTTTCCCAACTTTTTTTTAAATTCTATTGTAATTACTAAATTTTTTTTATTCTAATCTAATTAATTAAGGGATGGGAACAGAAATGTATTTTATCTTCTTACAAATTTTAAATACATCTTAATATTGAAATGGATTATTAAACTTAAACGGTTAAATTATGTAAAACAGAAAATCGGGTAGGTATTTGAAATTTCTTTTGATAAATCCGACACCCTGTATTTCCTTTTATTTAAATAATATTCGAGATCTATTCATTTAAATAAGATATAAATATTCAATACCTCAATTCGGATTTGACTAAACATACTCACACATTTGTTAAATATAATTCTATAATCGATGGCGACAAATAATTAAGAAATTACAAATATAAACAGATTTGTGCAGAGGAACTTTGACAGATGGTACAATTTATCCATCTCTCTTTAGAATTACTTTACTTTTATTTAACTTTTAATGTGAATTGCACAAATAAGATTAATTAAATAATTATGGAAAAAGCCCTCAACATTCAAATTTTAAATCATCTGGAGCATTGCGGAATGATGAATGATAAGCAATATGGTTTCAGGGATGCTCGTTCGACTGGGGATATTTTGAGCTTTGTCACACACCTCTGGAATAAAGCCATGGAAATGAAAGGGGAAACTATTGCAGTTGCTCTTGACATTTCGAAGGCTTTCGATCAGGTATGGCATAAAAATCTTTATGCTAAACTTCCATCTTTTGGCCTATCCTCTGAGCTGTGCCAGTGGATCAAGAGCTTTCTAACGGAGCGAAAGATCTCGGTTATAGTCTACGGTGTGTCTTCTATTCCGCATTCAATCAACGCAGGTGTTCCCCAGGGTTCTGTCCTCTCTCCCACCCTATTCCTTATGTACATTAACGATCTCATGGGAGTAACCTCCAACCCAATTCATTGCTTTGCTGATGGCAGTACCCTGCACTCAGTCAGGACTGGTGAGGCCTCATCCACTGGTCGTCTGGGGGCTGTGTCGTCGATAAATGATGATCTTGGTCTCTTGGAGGAATGGGGAAACCTCAATCAAGTAAAATTCAATTCCCAAAAAACCCAATGTTGTTTAATTTCTAGACAAAAAAATAGGATTTGCCCTCCCCTTATTTACAGCAATAATAGTCTCGAGTTCAAAGATTCATTTTCTGTTCTGGGAGTGACAGTTACATCTGATCTCTCCTGGAGCAACCACATCTCTTCTGTGGTTAAATCTACCGCAAGGAAATTGGGTTTCCTATTCAAAACGAAGCGTTACTTTTCCTCCCAACAACTCCTAATCCTCTATAAAGCCCAAATTCGGCCGTGTCTTGAATATTGTTCCCACCTTTGGCGAGGGGCGTCGAAAGACGCTCTCTCCTCCTTGGAAGCCATACAGAGGCGTGCAATTAGACTGATAGGTGATTCTACCCTTACTGCATCCCTACAGTCACTAGATCATAGAAGAAGAGTATCTGCACTATCTCTCTTCTACAGGTATTACCATGGTCAATGCTCTGCCGAATTAAAATCAATTATCCCACCCAATGCAACATATTCACGGAACACAAGAGAGGCATCTTCCCAGCATCCCTATGCTGTTCAGATCACGACTAACAGAACAAATAAATTTCATTCTTCCTTTGTCCCCATGACCTCCCGTGATTGGAACAAGCTCCCTGCGTCTATCTTCCCCAAAACCTACAATCTTCAGACTTTCAAGTCTAACCTCAACCAGGGGCGGATTAAAGGGGGGGGGGCGATCGCCCCCCCCGAGAAGAAATTCACAATGTTATAAAAACTAGTAATCTAAAGAAATTATGATTTCCGGGCTTTAATTTCAATTGTATTTGTTACCAATCAATTTAAATAAATAGGAAAGGGGTCTGAATGGCCATAGATGCCCACAAAGTCCTTAAATAAAAAAAATAAAAAAAAAAAAAAAAAAAACGCCCCCCCCCGACAAAATTGCATTAATCCGCCACTGACCTCAACAGGCATCTTCTCAGTTCCCGCAGTTGAGTTTCCCCTTTATGCTTCTCCTTTTGTTTTTATTTTCTTCCTGGCTGCATGTGACTATTGGTCACTATAGGTCTTCGGACCTTATGCACCCATTCCAAAAAAAAAAAAAAAAAAAAATTATCTTTATATAAATATTCCAATTTACTCTAGTTGTAAGGGATATTACGGAAAGGATTCCGGGATAAATAAAACAATTATTTAATAAAATAATCTTTATTTAATATTTAAAATAGAAGAGGATAAAAAATAATAAATAAATATTTCTTTGTTTCAGAAGGAAGAGCATCGATGTTCGTCATCAACATGATCAAAGAAAGATTATTTACGCAAATGGAAAGTATTTTTAAATAAAAAGTATAAGCAAGCAAGCAAGTGATTTAGTTTGATTCACCTCGAGCAAGGGGCCAGTCGATTGAACTCATCTCTCTGCAAAGTGCCTCTCTTCTATTGCGATAATATTTCAATTAAACTACACTCCAATTAAAAGGTATTTATTATTTGCATATTTCATTTTCATAAAGGGTTAACATTTTATTTTTATATTTTCTAATTTATAAAATTATCTATCAATTTCAATAATGAAACCAGAGGGGGGTAGGGTTGTACATTTCCCATTTTCCATTTCAATTAAATTATTAATACTATTTTCTCTTAGAAATCTTTTATTCATAATATTTTTTAGTAAACTCTGTCTTTCTTCAAATAATAGAATTTTTATCCTTTACAGGGGCGACTGTTGCTAGAGGTTGTCCTCTCCCTTCATCATCGACCCTGTCGTTTGAGCATCAACATCTGAGCGCACTTCGAGCCTCTCTCTCGACCTCTGCTCTAGGTAAGTCCTGAACCTGACAATTTCAATTTTATTAGTTCATATCGCAAATATTAATTACATTTTTCCTGCGAAAGATCATAGTCTCTCTTTTAATATCTCATGTTTAGAAAAAACCCTCCCCCCTCATTTCTTGATACAATATTTGATTTGTATGTGATTATCATTTGAAGCTATAGAACTTTGCCTCTTTTTCTCTCTCTTGATTAGGCTACTAACAGATTTCTTTTGTGAGTGATTGTGATGAGAATGGTGACGTATCATAGTGATGATGACGTATGTCGTTTGTTTATTGTTTAAGAAATGTAAATGCTTAATAGGGATCGTGCGTGAAACATAGAGGCAGCACTATAGCCTAAGTAAGCGCTGTCTAGTGTTCTTTTGACAAACTTTGTGGAATGTAAACATTCATTGCAAACAACATAAAATATTTTAAAAAATGGAAAAAATAATAAAATACTGATTTCAACTAGTTGTCAGTAATATTATACGCGGCCACAATGATGAAAAAGAGAAAAAAATATTCAACTCAAATCATGTCTATGCGGTAGTTGAAAAAACAAATTCTTTTGAAAGTGTCATAAGCGTCAAAGTCACATTTAAATCCAAATCATTCGTTTTATATTCAAGTTCTCATCAATATGAGGAAATAATGAATTTGGAACTTTAGATAAAATTTTAAAGTTCTTAATTCGTTCAATATGTATCCTTACAGAAGCAATGTTGCAGGTTATGTTTCATCTACTTCTTCTGGGGTGAATAGGTCTTTGTGACCAAAAAGAGGATTTATTAGTACTTATTAGTTTATTATTTATTAGTACTAGCAGCTTTTAGTAATTCACGAATTTTTAATAGCCGGATACCTCACAAGGATTGTATATTTTTTAAAAATATTTTTGCTTCCAGGAAAAATCGAGGGAATATAAGACGGATGTTCCGATTTTTCGTTGTTTATAAAATGAGTATTACTACAAATTCTCGAATTTTGATTTGGTACCCAGTCTTTTGGATTTTCTCTGAAATGGAAAAAAGTTTTAAGGTTAAGTTTTTATTATGAAATAAATGTCATAAATATTAAGAACCTGGTTAACAAAATGAGTTATTTACATGCGTCGAGTTTAATCTCAAAATTCATTTTAATTATATAATATATTTTTAATTAATTTTGGACTTAGTCATAATTTTTTACTGTTTTTATCCACTGTTTACGTTTTGCTATTTTCATGTGGCTATCTGGAAATTTATAAAATTTCACTTTCACATCCATTCCAGGTTTCTGAAGTGATGTATTATTACAGCCACGGATACAGCAATTTTTTCTTAAAGTCGACAAACTTCAAATAATCTCAATATATTTAATTAATAATTATTCAAAAATAAATCACATGTTAAATATTTAACAAATCCCCCGACTAATTAAGATGATTGCCACTAGTTGGCGCAAAGGTCTAGACGCACGGTCCCTATAGTTGATAAAAATGGAGGGAGAATTTTAAATTCTGAAGGAAAGATAGTTGCTACAGCCAAAGAAATAAATGGAATTTATAAAATGAATATTAGTAAAGAAGTCGAAATCGAAACTGTCTATTCAGTTGAAAAAAATCAATTGTTGTGGCATCGCAGGTTAGGCCATATGAATAGAAATAATATGAGAATTACTCAAAAGAGTACAGGTATAAATTTTAATTTAAAACAAAATGAACCTTGTGAAATATGTATTCAAGGAAAACAATGTAGATTACCGTTTGGCCGAAGTAATCGGCAATCAAAACAAATTTTAGAATTGATTCATATAGATTTATGTGGTCCAATGGAAACTACTTCGATAGGAGGTAGTCGTTACTATATGATTTTAATAGATGATTTTTCAAGAAGAGTATTTATTTATTTTTTAGCCAAAAAAGATGAAGTTGCCGAAACTTTTATAGAATTTAAACAAATGGTTGAAAGACAAACTGAAAAGAAAATCAAAATTATTAGATCTGATAATGGAACAGAATTTGTAAATAGAAAATTTGAAGAAATTTTAAAGAAATTTGGAATCGTGCATCAAAAGACGGTAAGATATAGTCCTCAACAAAACGGTGTTGCGGAACGAGGGAACAGAACAATAGTTGAAAAAGCCAGAACAATGCTTTTGGATAGTGGTTTGGGAAAAGAATTTTGGGGGAAGCAGTTAATACAGCTGCTTACCTTGTAAATAGATCTCCATCGAGTTCATTAAATTTTAAGTCACCTTTCGAAATATGGTATGGCAGGAAACCGAATTTGTCTTATTTAAGAACTTTTGGATGTACTGCCATGTCTCATATTCCAAAAGAACTTAGGAAGAAATGGGATTCGAAGTCGGAGAAATTAATTTTTTTGGGATATGGTGATAAAGTTAAAGGATATAGATTGATTAATCCTGAAAATTGTAAAATTATTTACAGTAGAGATGTTGTCTTTATAGAAGATAAACAAATTTTAAAGAAAGAAAATAGAAATATAGTAGAAATTAATATGGAAGAGGAAAATGAAATTGTCCAACAAAGAGAGGAACAAGAAGAAAGTTCAGAAACAGAAAGTAGAGTAAATATTGAAGAAAATGTAAATGAAGGGCAAATTGAAGATGTTGAAGAAAATGAAAATGAAAATGAAGAATATGAAGAAGAGCAAGTAACAAGATCTGGAAGAGTAGTGAAAAGACCAAAACATTTTGAAGAGTTCGAAATATACACAACGTATTGTTGTCTAACAGCCGACAATCAACCGTCAACGTTTAAAGAAGCATTCAAAGACAAAGAATGGAAAGAAGCAATCGTGAAAGAATTAAACTCTCAAATTAAATTAAAAACTTGGACAACTGTAGATTTACCAAAAGGAAAAAACAGTAATAGATACAAGATGGGTTTTTAGGAAGAAAGAAGATGGAACGAAAAAGGCACGACTTGTTGGCGAAGGGGTTTCAGCAACAGGAGGAGAACATTACAAATGTTTATGCTCCAGTGGCAAGAATGGCAACAATTAGAACATTTCTGGTCTATTCGTTGTTGGCAAACTGGACTGTACAGGCAGATGGATATCCCTACTGCGTTTTTAAATGGAGTATTGGAAAGTGAAGTTTATATTAAGCCTCCGAAAGGGTTAACTGAAAGGCGCGGTTAAATCTCCTTATATATTTAATTAGTTAAAAATTTAAAAAAAAAAGACAATTTTGAATTGAGAATTGAAAAAAATTTTCTATTTTATCACGAATTGATTTTAATAAAAGAAGAATCTGCACAGCACACAACTTTCTCTTACCTTCGGTAATCGAAAGTTGTGTTCTGTCCTTGTCACACCAGATTTTTGTGTCGACATATATTTAGTTTCCGCCGATATATTAGGGTGCGTACACACCTGCGCTCTGCTCCGCTCGCGAGCTGCTTGTTGTTGTTGTTTTGAGATGCTCGCGAGCTGCTCGCCGCGATCCATCTCTTTGGATCGTTGGCAGGTTCGTCAAAATAAATAATTTCAACGAGCAACGAACTTCGAGCCGCGAACTGCTCACGAGCGGAGCAGAGCGCAGGTGTGTACGCACCCTTAGAATTCAAGATATACAATTTATAAGTATGAATATAAATATTTATATTTTGTTACCATGGCAACCATTTCTTCTATCTTTCCTATGAAGCACAAGAGTAAAGTGAGCTTCAAACAATTTTGAGGGCAAAACGAGAATATACATTTTAAAGAGCATCTAAAAAATAACTGATTTTTGAATTTTAATCAAAATCGTTAAAGCGAATTTTGAGAAAATCAAAAAAAACTGAAAAAGTACAACAGTAAAGTACTAGTACTCTTTGGGCGATTTTGATTAAAAGCTTATTTTTCCGGTCCCGGGGGTGTTTAACTTAAATATATAATTTCAGCTTCATAGCTCAATTCCAAATATACAAGAGTAATGTGGACTTCAGAATATTTCAATGGCAAGGATTCAGGAGACCTCAAAACGTGAAGATCCATCTAAATCTCGACTTGACATGAATCCATACTTTCTATAAGTAGGCCTATATACTGTATATTTTGAATTTATTCAGAGATTGGAGGGCGCTTCAGCTACCAGGGCCATTTGCGCCTCACGGTACAAAGGAGAACATACACATTTCATTTTGCTACAAGACGGTTACAGATTAAAAAAAAGAAAAAAAAAAAAAATTTTTTTATATAATTTAACATTTTCAATATCATAATCATATCACAGATAATCTTCAAATCGAAGGATAACATTATTTCTTTTAATAAATAACAACAATAATATAAATAAATTAATAAACAGTCAACAATAAATACTAGCTAATAAATATAATTAACAAATAAATAAATACAATAAATAATAAATAACGCATGACAATATTTCAAACAATTATAATAAACTAAAGCTATAATAAAGGAGTGAGAATCAAATTCTATTAAACAGGTTAATTTCTTTCAGGAACTCAAGAACATCCTTGTAATTTTCTTTGTTACCAAGCATCTCCTTGAAGCTAAGATCTCCCAAACTGTTTCCTCGCTCAGATTTATACATAAGACAATCCTTTAACACATGCTTCACACTGACCCTTACATTGCACATTGGGCACCAGGGGGGATCTTTTTTTATTAATAATAAAACCATGGGAAAAGAAACAGTGCCCAATTCTGAGTCGAGTTATCTTAACTTGTTCCTTCCTCTTTCCAGATAGTTTCCTAGTTTGACTAATTTCAGGCATAATCTGTTTCAGAAGATTATCTGTTTGATGACTCCACTCCTTCCTCCAATCACTAATAATTTCTTTTTTGATAAAAGTCTTAACATCCTGTAGAATATTCTCCATAAAATCAAAATTAACCCTATTTGCACCGTTTCTTGCCAAAAAGTCCGCTGTCTCATTTCCCGAAATGCTTTTGTGACTGGGAACCCACACAAAAAGGATTGACCTCCCCTCGGCAATAAGGATTCTATATAGGCAGTGAATTTTTTGTACCAAAACATGTTGCGAAAAAATGTCATCGATTGCCGAAAGAGCACTAAGAGAGTCAGACATAATTAAAACTTTATTTATGGGACAATTTTTCAACGCTAACAGAGACAACTCTATTGCCTTGAGCTCGGCATTGAATATACTCGTAATTGTTGATAGTTTGAAACACCTTTGTTGGTCATCTAATGTAAAAGCGCATCCCTATATACTGTATATATTACTTATATACATAGGTAAGAGAAAGTAAAAACACAATGTTGTGGAAAGTGTTGACCATCCACCCCGAACATATTATTCTGTATCATACATTCCAGGTGTTACAGAGAGTATGAAAAAACTATTTAAAGATTTTAACATCGTATTGGCCCCTAAATCCAACAGCACATTGATGCGCCTATACAACACAAAAGACAAAATCACTTTAGACAATCAGACAGGTGTTGTATATGCGTTTAAGTGTCTAGATTGTCCACACCCTGGTTCCTATTACGTGGGTCAGACGGGGCGTAAATTTTCAATCCGTCGGGAGGAACATAAATATAGCATTAGAAATAAAAAAAGATCAACAGCGTTGGCGTTTCACAGTTTAGAACACAATCATTCATTCGATTATGACAATGCAATGATAATAGCCAAAGAAACAAATACAGACAAACGCCTAACGCTTGAAAAATGCTATATTAAAACATTTGGGGGTAAAGCCATTAATTTCCACACAGATTGTGAGACCCTGGGCAACGTGTATGATGCGATTCTCTTCTCGGGGGCAGGCATGCGCTAAAAATAAAAATAAAAATAAATAAACAACTAATTAATTTATCTATCAATTTTATATGGTGAATTGTGGGCTTGAGCCATTTGGTTTGGTCAAAAAATAAAAACCGAAATGTCAAATTTAGATATTTTATATTTGAGTAAAGAAATGAAGAAAATAATTTGTTCTATTTTTTGCCTGTATTAATACTTTGACCGGGATTAACTTTTCGATGCTCTGGAAATAAACTTTTTAAAAAATCATATATAAATGCATGAGAGCAATGAATTTTAACTATTGAGAATATTTCCTCTCATGAACGCTTCGAGGCGTATTCATTATATAAAATTTATATGTACATATGCTGTATATTAACGACTACCTTTATGCTAATTTTCGATGTAAGTGTGTTTTTATCTTATTACAATGAATTTTATACTTTTTACTGTATATCGAAAAATAATCACTTATTTATATGTACATTTTGTAGACGGACTGATGATGAGACATTAAAAATATCTCGAAACGTCTCCGGAGTCGAGAAGCATATAAAGGCTTTTTATTTGGCTGAACCTGCCCTATCAAAATCCATTACATTCACAGCCACCAAATCTTATTTATTTTAGAAAGTAAAAAATCTGGTGTGACTGTCGCATAGCACACAACTTTCGATTACCGAAAGTAAAAGCTTGTCACACCAGATTTTTTGTGCCGACATATATTTAGACCCCGACAGTACCGAACATTTGAATGCAGATGTAAAATTTCTAAGTGTTGGAAAATATTTATATTTTGTTACCATGGCAACCATTTCTCCTATCTAAAAAAATCGTTGGAGCAAATTTTGAGAAAATCGAAAAAAAAAACTGAAAAACTACATCAGTAAAGTACTAGTACTCTTTGGCCGATTTTGATTAAAAGCTTTTTTTTCACGCTCCCGGAGGGTGTTTAACTTATATATAAAATTTCAGCTTCATAGCTCAATTCCTTCAAATTAAAATTGAACACACACCCACATACCCACACACCCACCCACAGACAGACCATGTCGCGAAAACCACTTTTTTGGATACAGGAGACCTCAAAACGTGTATATCCATCAAAGTCTTGACATCGAATTTTTGACATGAACAGTGGCGTAGCGAGCTTAACTCTAGGTAAGAGAAAGTAAAAATTTGTTTTCAATTTTAAATTGCTTGAAATAAGAATTAAATTATAAGTGAAATTTCGTCATTCCCAAAGAATATATTTTTTGAAAAATAAACTCACCAAATGGCAACTCGAAATAACGTTGAGTTCATCTCGATTAACGACAAGAAGCCTCTGGCTTCTGAAAAAAAAAATAAAAAAAATAAAAAAAATTTTTAAAAGTGTTATATTATGTCATTATGCAAATAGATATTCAATTTAATTATTATTTTCCCAAATTTGAAGATATCAATTTTGAAAAATGTTTGCGTTAAGTCGGGTTTCCACGAATGCATGTCATCGTGCATCGCATGAGTTTAAGATCTTGTTTCTTGTTGCGGAATCCAGCGTTAACAAAATATTCTGGCAAATGAACAAATTAGAGAAAATAATAATTAAATTGAAATGTGAACAATTACAACAGTGGTTGCCAACCTTTTTTGACCCATCGTCCCTTTCCGGAGGTTGACTAACACCTATCGCTCCCCCCCCCCCCCTTTATATTTTCATTGTATGCCTAATTTTAATTTGAAGTAAAGTGTAAATAATAAAGCAGTTTTATTATTTTAAACAATTTTATTACCGTAGGCCTATATACAGGGCCGCAGACAGACTTGACAGGTCCCGGGGCTACTTAGTAATACGCCCCCCCCAAAAAAAAAAAAAAAAAGTTTTTTTTTAGTATGTAAAAGGCTATTGTGCCTTCATGCCAACACTTTTTTACACAGTTTTTGACACAACTTTTGAAATAGTTATACATAGCTTACAATATTTATTTAAATAAAGTTATATAAAATTTTTTCAAAATTTCCTAAACAAAGAGTTACAAAGTTTATCGAGGCCAGATCTGGACAGAGGATTTCCGGGGGAATCTGGGGATATGGAAAATTTTTTGAAAATTAGCCACTGAAATCTGCATTTTTAGCTATCCTGAGTCGTGAAAAAGATCAAACTTGATTTGAGCTTAAAGGGTCCGGGCCTCATGAGAAAAAAAAATTCAAGAAAATGATTTTTTTAAATTGAAATTTAAGATTTGAGCTAAAAGTGAAGTTTCAATTCTAGATTGGAATTATTTTCAGACTATTTTATTTTTATGATAATATTTTGTCCTCTTCTATCCTGACCATCCTCTAAATAGGAGATTTTTCTCTTTGATTTTTATTTTTTTAATAATTTAATAATTAATTTTTTAGTAAACTAATAATTTTTCTCCCTTTGAATACTCATCGCCCCCCAATCGCCCCCCCGCTTATTTATCGCCCCCCTGAAAACCCAAATCGCCCCCAGGTTGGGAACCACTGAATTACAAGATTCTCACTTTTTTCCTAAATATTTATGAGTAATAAGTTTAGATTTAAAAAATTACTTTAAGAAAATAAATAGTAACTTTAATTTAATCGCAAATTTTTTAAATAATCTAATTAGGAGTGAACCACCCTAAGGCCCGGCGCACATTGAACGCAGCCGAGGCGCAGCCGAGGTAGAGTGGAGGCGCAGCATAGGAATAGGCCTCTGTCAGGTCACCGCACATTGAACGCAGTACTGCGTTGCCTCTGTTGCAAACATGTCATTTGAAATGGAGGAAAAAATCTTAAATATTTATGAATTTAGTTTTAAAATTGTATTTTATTTATTTATTTATTTAAAAGAACTGTTGGCATTAGGCCACCAGCCATTTTTGCCACCGCTAAATTGTATTTTATTTAAAGAAAAAAAAATAATCATTTTAATATATTGAAATTCAATCATTGCATTTGAGAATTAAACATATTAAAATGAAATTCAATCACAAAATATTTAATTTTCGTGTTAAATTTAAATTATTAGCATAATTATTATATATATATTATCATATATTATTAGCATATTTCATGTTGAGGAGGCCAATCGAGAAGATTCAGAAGGATTCAATTTTATTTTATTTGTTTTTGTCACCATTCGTAAAATTTAGCTCTGAAGCAATCGGATCCCACCTTGAGATCATCAGATCATCCTTCAATTTTGTCCGCATGTAATCCGGGTGGGTTGTATCGTACAACACGGGATGATCTTGGACTAATTGGATTAGTTGTTCCATACTATTAACTTATAAAAAGCTAATAAATCAAATAAAAATAAATAAAAGTTAAAGTTAAAAAGCTCGCAGAGGCGACAGAGGACGTAGGAAACTGTGTTGCTACCACAACCAGACAGAGGCTCTGCTGAGTTATTCCTATGCTACGCCTGCCCTCTGTCCAATGTGCGCTACCCTATTGAAACGCGTGTATTACAAAAAGACCTCTGCCTCGGCTGCGCCTCTGCTGCGTTCAATGTGCGCCGGGCCTAATCGTATTGCCAATAATAATTAAATAAGTAGAAAGAAAATAGAAGAATTAATAGATATCTACAAGATAAATATTTTTTTTTTTAAGATGCAATTATTTTTTCACAAAAGATAGACAAGAAAATTAAACCAGAAGGTAAGGCAGGTATTTAAAATAAAAATTTTTAGAGAAAATACATTAAAATTTATTCATTTTGGGAGAGGGGAGATTACTAAAAAATACTTCCTCTCTCTATTTTGCAAATAGTAGTAAGAGAAATTAATATTTGGTTTGATATTAGAAAGATTCGGAATTAAGAAAAAAAAAAACCATTTTTTTCAATAAAATGAAAGTATTAATTAGGTCTACCTTTAATAAGACGGTCAGAGGGGGTGAGTTTAATTTTGACGATGTGGGATGGGTGAGTTATATAAATATTCACTTTAATATAAATTAAGCACAGAAGGCGTGCGACTTTTGACCCGTTTAAAACTCGACTGAATTTTATTTGTCTCTCTCTATAAAAAGGATAGTAATAAGAAATTACATTTTGGAAAAAAATAGAATTCTGATCTAATATTATTTAGAGATGGAAAACAAATTAAAAGATGATTTAAAATATTCATTGTTCATAGTGAAACATTTCCACCCCTCTCCCTCCCCCTATCAACGCAACCAACCTTCATCTATAAAAAGAATAATCCAATTTCAATTTAATTTTTTTAGTATTTTGATAATAAATTTTAGATTAAAAAACTCGAAATTGAAATGTATGATTTAAAATTTTATTTTAATAAAGAGTATTGATTCAAAATGCAATCCAAATAGTAGGAACCGACCGAATATTCGGTTTCGGTTACGGTTTCGGCCAGTTTCGGCCAAAAATCATGGTTTCGGCCGTAGGTCAAATAATTTGCACTTGAGGGAGAAAAAAATTTTAGTCTCCCTAAAAAAAAGGTAAAATGATTTTCACGGGAGGGAAAAAAAAATTCAAAAAAAAAAAGGTAAAATGAAAAAAAACTTTTATAGGAAATACAAGTTTCGGTTTCGGTTTCGGCCGAAACTAAGGTTGAAGCCGAATATTCGGTTTCGGTTTCGGCTGAAAATCTTGTTTCGGTCGGACCCTACCAAATAGGCTATTAAGATCCCAAAATAAAAACTTCCTTCAACAGTCAGAAATTAGAAAAAAGAAACAAAAAATTTCCAAGTTAAATTTTGTTAAAGAAATATTAAAAGACTTTCGATTCTAATATAACACCCAAAACTCCAATACCCACCTTAAAAAAGTCGCCTTAAAAGTAATAGTCAAATAGTCGGTAAAAAGTCTGTTTTTGGCAAAATAAATACACCCTTGAAGCACTGTTCAATTTCTTTTGATAACTCGGGCAATTTGTATATAATTTTATTTAAATAATTTTCGAGACCTATTCATTTGAAAAAGATATAGATAGGATTGATATTCATGAATCCCTCAATTCGGATTTGACTAAACACTAAACAACTCACATATTTGTTAAATATAATTTTATATAATCGGATTGAAAAATACGAGTGATAAATAATTAAGAAATATGAACAGATTTATGCTGAGGAACTTTGACAGATGAAACAATTTAATCTATCTCTATCCGTTCTATTAATTATGTATTATTTGAGGTAATTTTAAGCAATAAAAGATTCTAAATAATAAATTTCTAGTTTTAATGTAATTTGGAATTAATTTAGTCCCTTGTGGACGAAAACAAAGGGAATGTTCAAAGTTTTAGGAAAAAATATGACCTCTATGGAGGAGGACCACCCTAATATGCATATTAAGATAAGAGTAAGTAAAAATTAATTGAATTTTTTTAAATATCCACTGTGGAGCGTATTTTATTTTATAAGATTTATATTAATTGATATATATATATATATATATATATATATATATATATATATATATATATAAATTGATTTGGATACAAATCAATTGAAATAAATAGGGACCGGTTCTAAATGGCCACGATGCCGAAAAATACCATAAATAAATTTAAAAAAAGAAAAAAACTCAATGGCCTCGGCCAAAAATGAAAAATTAAAAAAAAAAAAACATTATATTAAAAAATTTGAAAAAAGTCTGTAAAAAAGTCCCTTTTGTCAAATATATTAATCCATGTTAGAACGCTAAAAGATATAAAGAGAAGTTATAGGAATTTTTCTTTGAATTTTATAGTTAAATTTTTTATAATCCAGAAAAACAAAATATTCAAAAAAAAAAAAAAGGTACACTCAATTCAAAATAAACTTTTAGAAGCTGAGTCAAAAGAGAGAGAGAGAGTGAGAGATTTAAAAAAGAGAGAGACCTTAGAAGAAAATGTAATTATTATTTGTGATATGAACTAATAAATTGAAAAAATTTGATTGTCAGAACTTACCAAGTCAGGGCCGGATCTAGGGGGGGGGGGGGCAATGGGTGCGTGTGCCCCGGGCAGCAGATATCAGGGGGCGGCAATTAAAGAAAGATTTACTAAAAAAAAAGTTAAAATGATATGTATTTTGTATAGAAAATTTTAAGTAGGGGGCGGCAAATTAAATATTGCCCCCCCCCTAAAAAATCTTTTAGTTCCGGCCCTGTACCAAGTACAGAGGGACTCTAAGAGCGAGATGGGGATGCTCTAGCGAGAAGGTCGACGTGGGACCTCTAGCGATAGTAAAAAGCGATAGCTAAATCCTGGGTTCGATTCCCGGGGGCCATGGGATGTTTGGCCTCATCAATAAAAAACACTCACATGTCTTGTTAAAAAAAAAAAAAAAAGTAAAAAGCGATGTAAAAAAATTTAAAATTATTATTTTTTCTTATTAAATATGATTCATGTGTGTGTGTGTTGAAAAAAAGATTTTACAAAAATATAAAAAATAATATTGATAAACAATTTTTTTCACTTATATTTAAGGAAAAATATTAATGATATTAAAGATGTACACCCTATTACACCCTCTGGTTTGTAGTTTTTAGACAGAGGATAATTTTATAAATATTTAAATAAAACTAAAATGTTAATTAACCCTTTTGCATATTATAAATACCTTTTAATTGTGGAGAGAGTAGGTGTGTGTGACTTTTTATTCACACTAATAGAATCGCAATAGAGAAAAGGCACTTTGCAGAAAGATGAGTTCAATCGACTGGCCCCTTGGCCCCTTTGACGCAGATGGATTTGCTCTCTTCTGAAACAAAGAAATATTTTTTTTTTTTTTTATTCATCATCATATTTTAAATATTCAATAAAGATTATTTTATTAAATAATTGTTTTATTTTCCCGTAATCCTTTCCTTTCCCATGTTTAAATATAAAAGTTTATTAGTATGTTTATCGGGCGAGTATTTAGCTTAGCTTCAAATGGGGAATTAACACAATTTTAATTAGAATTTTTCCCTCAATTCATTTAGATAACGGATTAATAAAAAATATTTTTTTTTAAATTAAGGTTGTTCGGATAGTACATCGTAAGTCATAATAGAATCCAAATTTTTTTTTAAATAAAATTAAAAATTTGAATGCCAAAATTCCTTATTATAATTTAGTCGTGACCTATCATAGTTTAATTGGATTAAGTTAATAATTTAATTACCAAAAATAATAAATGAATGACTTTCGACTTGAGCAGTTTTTCACGTAATATAGAACTGGCAACATTGCATTCATCAACTATCTATTTTAAATCTTAAACGCCTTAAATTTTATTTTATTTAATATATTACAATGTTTAATGCAAATCAGTTTAAACACAATGGACGATTTGAGAGAAAAAATATTGTAAAATTGAAAAAAAAAATGTAACTGACATAGAGAAAAGACATTTATGTTATGCGACGTTGCCAGGCTGGTCTGACTCTCGATAATTCATTATTTTTAAATATTAGCGACTGTCATTTTGGAGAATTTTTTGACTTTCTTGTTAAAATATCTTTAAAAGCGGTCGGCAGAAACTTTTGATTTTATTTTTAACATATTCCTCGGAAGTGAATTAATAAAATGTAAGTTTTTTTGTTTTTGTATCAGATGCACAGATGCCTATTTAATTCAATATGTGTGCGTTTCGTCGTTATTCCCCATAGGCTACATGTTAAATTTCAATTTTTTAAAAATTAATTACACGATAACCCTGTGTCAGATCTGCTTCAAAATTTTATTTTATACGTATTTGATAGTGATTAATAACATATTAAAAAATTAGCTTTTAATCAGATAAAGTGCTTTAATGTCCGAACAACCTTAAGTAGCCTACTTGATTTGTTTCTAATTATCTTCTCTCTTTCTATGCGTTTTAAACTTTCCACCTTATCTTCACATTTGGCCAATGTTAATTTCCTATAGGGATTTGTATGTTAATTTCGATTCAAAAGGGGGTCGGGGGTCCCCTTTGGAACTTTTTAGGCATTTAAAATTTTTTTTTTCCAATTCTTATGAAATTTTGTATTTATTTACGAATCTATATTGTGTGTAAAATGTCCAAATATGAGATTAAAATTTTGAAAAATAACCATAGTTTATTTCAAGCAGTCAACATTTAAAATGCAAGTTTGAAACTAAGGTGCTATGGGAAACTAAATATATCTCGACACAAAAAATCTGGTGTGACAGCACGGTGCACAACTTTCTCTTAAGAGAAAGTTGTGTGCTGTGTGCCAGTCACACCAGATTTTTTTAAATATTCAATAAAGATTATTTTATCAAACAAGTGTTTTAATTTCCCGTAGTCCTTTTACATATTTAAATATTAATATATTAGTAAGATTATCGAATATTTTGCTTTGATTCAAATGGGGAATTAATATTATTTAAATTATAATTTTTACCTCAATTCATTAATTAAATTAATTAAAAAATAATTTTTTTTAGATTTATTTATTTATTTTAAAGTATAATAATTGTTTTTTGTCCACATTTCTTAAGGGTTTGTTTCTTTTTGATAATTTGTAAAAATGATTGAAAAATATTTGTTGATTATTTGTTTTTATTTGAACTATTTAAAAAAAAATCGAGTGATTTTTATGGAAAATTTTATAGAAAAAAATAGATAAGTATATATTCAAGTAATTTGCCCCCTCCATTCCTCGCCCAATATTTAATTATTAATTGAAAAGGGATGAAGAATTGAGAAGTTTATTAGATTAATTAAGAATTTTTTTTAATAAAGCAGATAATGTTTTTAATTATAATTAGAAATATTTTTCTGTTAGAATGTTTCCAGAGAGAATCAGAATTTATAAGAACTGTTGGGAGCAAAAATCATAAGAGAGAGGGAGATTTTTATAAATAAAAATATTATAAATTGAGGTGGTTGTTAAATTCGAGATTTTAAAAAAGAGAGGATCCCCGGAAAATGAAATTATAAATTATTTGTGATATGAAATTATAAATTATTTGTGATATGAAATTATAAATTATTTGTGATATGAAATTATAAAATGAAAAAAATTTGATTGTCAGAACTCACCTATGCAGAGAAGTGCGCTCTGATGGGGATGCTTCAGCGGGAAGGACGATGATGAAGGGAGAAGACGACCCCCTAGCAATAGGCACGCCTGTAAAAAATAAAAAAAAATAAAAATTATTTTTTCTTATTAAGTATGATTCGGGTCAGTGGCGTATTCAGGGGGGGGGGGGGGCCCAGGGGGCCGGGCCCCCCCCCCCCCAAAGCCTTCTCCAAAACAAAAAAATACCTATTGTTTTCCCTAATGATTTTTTTTTTTTTTTTTAAATAATAATTTTATTAACTCTCAAAATTCTAAAAAATAACAAAAAAACTTATAAATAATTGAAAAAATCTCTAATATTTACGAATTTTGTATTAAAATTATTTTTTATTTCAAGAAAAAAATTTTTTTTTTATTTGTTTTTTATTTATAATTATTATATTATCTAAAAAAAATTTCTCCACTTGAAGTTTCTTGGAGAAGGGGGGGGGGGGGGGGTTAATAAAAATTTTGGGCCCCCCCCCAAGCAGAAATCCTGGCTACGCTACTGATTCGGGTGTTTGTGTGTAGAAAGAGAGTGTTTAAAAAAATAGGAAAAATAATAATAATATTTTAATTAGAATTGGAAATGTACACACGTTGCCACCCTTTGTTAACATTATTAAAAATAATAATATAGTTTTAAAACGAAATGTTAATCACAGTTATTATTTATGTCATTGACGAGAGATAAAAGTTTAAGAATTTATATTTTCAATTATTAGCCAAATTCTCTGCAATAGGGGTGGAGGGTGAGGAGGGAGAGAAAGTAATCAATTTCCTTATAGGCCTATGTAAAACTTTTACAAAAAAATATAATTTTGTAATAGTATTTTAAATTTCATTTTTAAATAAAAATATTATTTTTTTTATCAGAAAGGGTGATTTACAGCCCTTCTGATAAACTCACCCTTCCCCTTGGGTACACGAATTCATTATATCTAAAAAATTGAATAATTTTATATACCCTAAGTAATATATTTTAAAAGAAAAAATAAATTGGAAATATAAATTTAATTCGTTATCAAAATGAGATATGCAAATATTTATTACCTTAATAATAAAATGACCAGACGGGGAGAAATGAGTTTGGGGGATGAACGTCTTATTTGCACAAATAACAACACAATATAAAATAAACAAAACACACGAGAGAGAGAAAGAGAGAGCAAGAGGTCCACGTAATGACTCGTGTCTCGTCTCGAATACAACTGACAGACAGGCTGCAGGCATCGATCGATAGAGAAATAGCATTACTATCTGAGCGCCCAAAAAATTAAATTATCAAATAAATTCTCGATTTACTTGCAAACTAACTGGGTTTTAATCAGTTGGGAATAAATTCGAAATTAAATAACTATTAAGAGAGTCTCCTCATTTACCCACCCTTAAAACTCACCCTCTATTAAAAAAAATACTTCCTATGGTTCTTTTTAGTATTTATTTATTTATTAGGGATATATTCCAACTTAAATAATTTTTAACAGACTTACTTAAATTAATCAACCCCTAAAACCTACCCTCTATTAAATAAAATACTTCCTATGCTTCTTTTTAGTATTTATTTATTTATTAGGGATATATTCCTACTTAAATAATCTTTAACAGACTTACTTAATTAATTCAACCCCTAAAATCTACCCTCTATTAAATAAAATACTTCCTATGCTTCTTTTTAGTATTTATTTATTTATTAGGGATATATTCCAAATTGTATTCTATTAATATAGATATAATTTATATTTATTATATATGCAATTAAAGTATTTATCCATATTTTTTTTATACTCACAAAGATTTGAAGTCAACGATGTAGTCGGAACTCGAAGGCCAGGCCAGCAGTGGATTTTTACGAATTTTTGGTCCATTCGAAATCCGAATATCTGCAAACAAAAAAATGCATTATTATAATTATTAATATTATGTAGTCTAATTAAATAAATAAAAGTGATTTTAATTTTTAATTTGCCAAAGTCATTTATAAAAAAATTAATTTCTGATTCCCAAATCATAAACACTCCATTTATATTACGAATAGAAATTATTTTAATAGAAATAAAAAAAACGCATGTTTAAGGTGTGCGTTTCGAAAAGCCGTTAGAACACGATTCACTACCGAGTTACTCTAGGCGGCAAGTGATGACGTTAGTTTTTCCCATAGAAATACAAGGGATTTATTTCATATCATTTCAAAGATTCCAGCTAATTAATTAAGGGGAAAAAATTAATTATTTTTCAGCACAATGATTCCTAATTTAATTATCTATAAGAAATAGAGCAAAATTTTTTAAAAATATCTTTTATTTAATGCGACTAATCTAAAAAAAAAATTTATTTTTTCGAAAAACAAAAAAGTCTCTATAAGTTGTAGGTATTTTAAATAGCTTCAAAATTGTGGCCGCTGGAATCTCCCCAAAATTAGCACCCGAGACGCGCACCTTAATAAATTGATATATGAGGATGTTGATAAAAAAAATTTCCGAACAAATAAAGTTATTTAAAAAAAAAAAATTTAATCATTACCCTCCCATTCATTACGATAGGTCTAATATAGAAAATAGACAATTTTTTTTAATAATAATTAGAAATATGTTATATTGTTCCCAAAGAGAATTACAATTTCTAAGTTTTAAAATTTTTTGAATTTTTAATTTTTTCATAATCAAGAAAATTAATTTGTTCTAAAACCAAAATTAAAAAATGTTACAATCACTCAAAAAAGAAATCTGTTAGTAGCCTAATCAAGAGAGAGAAAAAGAGGCAAAGTTCTAGAGCTTCAAATAATATTCACATACACATGGGCGTCCGCAGGGGGGCAACCAGGCACTTGCCCCCCCCCTGGAAAATTAAAATGATACAAAAAAATGTATAAAACAAAAAAAAAATACAAAAAAACCTCTCACAGTATACATCCACCTTGCCGCGGTGAGAAAGCTTTAAATACTAAGAGATGTATAACATTATTAATATCAAAATACGTTTTTTTTAACTTATCTGGAAGTGACTTGCCCCCCTGCAAAAAATCCTTGCCCCCCCCCCTACAAAAAATTCTGCGGACGCCCTTGCACATACAAATCAAATATTGTATCAAGAAATGAGGGGGGAGGGTTTTTTCTAAACATGAGATATTAAAAGAGAGACTATGATCTTTCCCAAGAAAAATGTAATTAATATTTGCGATATGAACTAATAAAATTGAAATTGTCAGGCTCAGGACTTACCTAGAGCAGAGGTCGAGAGAGAGCCTCGAAGTGCTCTCAGATGTTGATGCTCAAACGACAGGATCGATGATGAAGGGAGAAGACAACCTCTAGCAACAACCCCTGTAAAGGATAAAAATTTTATTATTTGAAGAAAGACAGATTTTACTAAAAAATATTATGGATAAAAGATTTCTAAGAGAAAATAGTATTAATAATTTAATTGGAATGGAAAATGGGAAATGTACAACCCTATCACCCTCTGGTTTCATTATTGAAAATCATAGATAATTTTATAAATTAAAAAATATAAAAATAAAATGTTAACCCTTTATGAAAATGAAATATG
Organism: Euborellia annulipes; assembly: GCA_023213315.1. NCBI lineage: Eukaryota > Metazoa > Arthropoda > Insecta > Dermaptera > Anisolabididae > Euborellia > Euborellia annulipes. The sequence continues at coordinate 30,027 of JAKCPI010025617.1, read as the reverse complement.
CAAATAATAAATACCTTTTAATTGGAGTGTGTGATGTTTTATTCTAATGTTATAGCAATAGAAGAGAGGCAGGCACTTTGCAGAGAGATGAGTTCAATCGACTGGCCCCTTGCTCGAGGTGAATCAAACTAAATCACTTGCTTGCTTGCTTATATTTTTTATTTAAAAATACTTTCCATTTGCGTAAATAATCTTTCTTTGATCATGTTGATGACGAACATCGATGCTCTTCCTTCTGAAACAAAGAAATATTTATTTATTATTTTTTATCCTCTTCTATTTTAAATATTAAATAAAGATTATTTTATTAAATAATTGTTTTATTTATCCCGTAATCCTTTCCTAAAAATCCCTTACAACTAGAGTATATTGGAATATTTATATTAGGATACAATTATTTAATTAATCTTATTGAAATACTCCAGTTTAAGTTAATTAATTAAATTTTAATTAATCTTATTTGTGCAAGTCACATTAAAAGTTGAATAAAAGTAAAAAAAAAAATCAAAAATTCAATAGAAATAAAATAAGTTTTTTTTTTTAAGATTAGTTTTTTTCTAAAATAAATTAATTAAAATTTAGAATATATGAACTCAATTTTTCCTTTCCATCCTTCTTAGAATTTTTAATCATTAATTAGAAATGCTTAATAAATTAACCAATAGTGTATTTACATGAGAGAGAAATAGACGGATGGAGGGAGGCTGAGTTGCTTAGGCTTAAAATTTTTAAGACTTACTTTATACAGTCACCCTTTAATAATAAACCCCCTATTAAATAAATCGCTAAAGAGGTTGCAATATTTTTTATTTTCTAATATATTCAATAGTTAAATTTAGATTCCTATGGAATTTTTTTATAATAAAATGCGAAATGTTATTAAATGAAAATAATAAAAAACAAAATTCTGTGATTTTTTGGAAAAATTTAATATAAATAAATATAATTGAATGAAATTTAACCTCCTCCATCCCTCTCTGCATATTTAATTATCAATTGTCAAGGGTTGAATAATGTTTATTTACCTGAGGAAGAGAAGAGAGAGATTGAGATGTTGCTGTAGAACCGACAAGCGAGTTTTTAAGGTCCGAGCCTGACTCTGTCAACTATTGTGTTCAAAAGCTTCGTGTCATGTCCCATGGGGGGGGGGGGGGGGGGCTAACTTAAATATAAAATTTCAACCTCCTAGCTCTTTTCGTTCTTGAGATATTTTGTTCACAGACACACACACACACAGACAGACCATGTCACGAAAACCACTTTTTTGGATTCAGGGGACCTCAAAACGTGAAGATCCATCAAAATCTCGACATCGAATTTTTGACATGAATCCAATACTTTCTCTCTATATATATATTACATATATACATAGGTAAGAGAAAGTAAAAAAAGATTCTTACCTGCCGAAATTAAAATGCCGAAAAAATGGGGGTTAGTCTGCAGAATAAAGTGCCAAGCTCTCGCACTGGCTGACTAGTTCACTCTTTTGACATTAGCTTAACATTCATGATTCTTTCGTTCTTTTCATTTGCGCGCGCTATTTGTTTTGATTCTTTCGTTCTTTTCAATCAGGCACGCTATTTGTTTTGTCACTAAGGCCGGGAATTTCCTAGTTTTTTTTTAATTTTTTTAATCGAAGGAAACCGAACTGCAACCGAAGGACCGAAACAATTAGGTCGTGATCCCTGAAGTTGTTTTGTCACTAGTGTCGACTTCGGTTCGGTTTCGGTTCGGTTCGGCTCGTCTCAGTTCGGTTCAAAACCATTTTTTTAAAAGCTACCTATTCGCTTCTAACTGGATGGTTTTGAACCGAACTGAGCCGAGCCGAACCGAAACCGAACCGAACCGAAGCCGAGAATTCCTAGTTGTTTTTAATTTTTTTCTAAAAATAAAAGAACCGAACTTAAAACCGAAGGTCGGGACCCCTGCAAGTTGTTTAAAAAAAAAAGATTCTTACCTGCCGAAATTAAAATGCCGAAAAAAATGGGAATTCCAGAGAGCAAAAATGGCAAAATGGCAAAAAACAATAGGCAGGGGACGTCTTCAATGAAGGGAAGTCCAGGAGATGAATGTAAAAATGTCGTCTTATAAAAATGAAATAGTGTGAACGAATCCCAAAAGAAGAACGAAAGAATCACAAATGAATCACCTCAGCGCCCTCTAGGTGGCCTGGCATGGCCTGGCACTTTATTCTGCAGATCAACCAAAATGGGAATTCCAGAGAGCAAAAATGGCAAAAAACAATAGGCAGGGGAGACGTCTTCAATGAAGGGAAGTCCAGGAGATGAATGTAAAAATGTCGTCTTATAAAAATGAAATAGTGTGAACGAATCCCAAAAGAAGAACTAAAGAATCACGAATGAATCACCTCAGCGCCCTCTAGGTGGCACCTTATTCTGCAGATTAGCCAATAAAAATTAAATAAAATTTGGCAGACAGACAAAGAAAGGTTATCATATTTAATCACGAGTTTAGTATATTTTTAATTATTTAATTTATTGAAAATAATAATCCTGAACCAATTAGATAAATATTTAAATGGGTTAATCTTTACAATAGGACTCCAACCCACCCAGAGGGCGCTGGCTTTCACTTCATTAGTTCACTCGCATGACATTAGCTGTACGTTCATGATTCTTTCGTTCTTTTCATTTGCGCGCGCTATTTGTTTTGATTCCCTAGATGTTTTAAATTTTTTTTTATCTAAGGAAACCGAACTGCTACCGAAAGGCCGAAACAATTAGGTCGGGACCCCTGCAGGTTGTTTAAAAAAAAAATCGTATGAAAAAATGGTGACTAATTAAATAGTATGAACGAATCCCAAAAAGGAGAACGAAAGAATCACGAATGAAGCACGCCAGCGCCCTCTGGGTGGCCCGGAGTCCTATAGTAAAGATTAGCCTTTAAATGCATTACTGACCTTTAAAAATGGAAATAATTAAGATGATATATAAATAAGTTGAATTGATGACATGAGAGAAATATTTTAGCAGGTTTCATTGGCAAAGTCATGGATGAGATAAAGAGTCGAGGCATTCGCTTGCGTTTTCAATGGAGTCAAAGTCAAAGCAATCGAGCGTTTTGGATCATTATTACTATTGACATAATTAAATAAAATTATTATAATTCAAATAAAAACAATTTAAATAAATAAATAAATAAATAAAAAAATAAAAACAATTAAATATAATTCATTTTATTAATTGGTTTATTTGTAAAATTTACAAAGTTTCGGCCACTCATTCTGTAGCCTTCTTCAGGTACAATTCAGCTAAGATTATAAAGGTTGTTACATCTGTGACAATTACAACCAGGGGCCTGTATAGAAATTTTTTTTGGGGTGGCATGAACTCAAAAATTTTTCTGCGGAAAATTAAAAAAAAAAAAAAAAATTTGCCGCCTTCCAAAAATTTTTCTTTCGCGGACACAAAATTTTTGCAGTAAAAGGAGCATAAGGGAAGATGCCATGCCGGTTATTACTCCTCCCAGGAAAATTCCTATAGCTCTGCAAGAGAAATTAGACAAAAAGTTGGGTGACCTAGAAAAGTTAGGAATCATCGAAAGGGTTTATGGTCAAATTGTTGTTGTACCTAAAGTTAATGACATAAGGGTTGGTTTGGATTTGAGAAGAAGTAACGAATGTGTTATAAGAGAAAGACATCCAATTCCCACTATTAATGATTTACTTCCTAAACTGCAAGGGAGCAAATTTTTTTCAAAATTAGATATTGAAAATGCCTTTCATCAAATCGAACTTCATCCTGATTCGAGAACTTTTCAAACTAGAAATGGTCTTTATCATGGGCGTACCCAGCGAGGGGCAGGGGGGCAGCTGCCCCCCCCCCTAGAAGCAACAAAAAAAAAATTAAATGCTTATAAAGTGATGAAACGAAACAAAATTGGTGGTTGGCGACGGGGAATGATTCTTTTTGTTAGAACTCGAGGGTTTTTAGGCCTTTAATTCGAAGGCTTTACCCCTCTATATAAAAAATAGCTATGTCACAATCTGGACGACCATGATCTGCCCCCCCCCCCCCCTGGGCGACCATGATCCTACCATGCCCCCCCCTAGATTTGATCCTGGGTACGCCCATGGTCTTTAACAATATAAATGAATGAATAAATTTTAAAGAATATAAAATATTTGTATAATTTCTTGCAGTATTTAAAATTTTAACAACAAATTTCTTTCTTATATATTGCAATATTTTTCTTTTTCTTCGAGGAAGGTCGAAATTCACCTGGCAGTGACGTAGCGAGCTTAATCCGCGCCCGGGGCACAATACTTTTTTAGCGCCCCCTCCCCCCATTCGAAAACTATATAATATTAGTTAAATATTTTTTGAGATCTATATATTTTAATAATAGTATTCGAAATACCTGCATTGGCCTCCCCCCTCCTCTCGCTATGCCACTGCAAGAAACTAAAGTCCTGCGGAAGTATCAAATTTATTCAAAAAAAGTTTGAAATGGAAAAGTACGTACGATTAAAATTCCCATCAAATGACTGTTTGAATTCAAAAATCAATCAAAAACTGTTTCTAACATATTAAATAAATGACAGAGGTTAAACCCATCTTTGCTTTTTTTCAAAAGCAGTTGACCCGACTTATCGATCAGGGGCGTATACAGAAATTTTTTTCGGGGGGGGGGGGCCTGAACTCAAAAAATTTTTTTATAGAAACTAAATTTTTCCGGCCAGCCCTTCGAAAAATTTTGTTTTTGTGGAAAAATTTTTTTCTCGACCGTGAAAATCATTTTACCTTTTTTTTAGAGACACGAAATTTTTGCCGCTCCGCTGAACATTTCCCATTTTGCGGAACCAAAGTTTTCGACCCCTCGGAAAAATTTTTATGCATTTGGAAAATTTCGGGGGGGGGGGGGGCCCTCGGCCCCCCCTTATATACGCTCCTGCGGCTTATCTAATTCTTTGAAAACTAAAAAGAAAATTAGCCATGAAGAAATTACAATTTTATTTATTTGCTTTTAATAATCAAAAGAATATTTTTAATTATAATGAAAATTTTAAATATGCTATTATTTTTTTTTTTTTTTTTTTTTTTTTTTAATAAAGGTATGGATAAAATTAAAAACCCAAACTCTTTTTTTAACTATATTTTCAACTGACCACTTATTATTATAAGATAGAATTAAAATTAGTATCAATGGAGAATTTCAGTCCATTGCTATACATGGATACATTGTTATTTTATGTACAAAAAATACCACATATTTTTAAAAATGTCATAACATCTGTATAAGATAATCACATAAATTAATGAAAATACAACTCCAACCATCGTATTAAAAGAGCTAAACTAATTTGCACATTTATTCTAATTACTAAAGGGATTAATAAAAAATTTCAAAGATAAAAATACATTTAATGAGAAATTACCACAAAAGTATTTTGTTTTTACAAATCATGATAATATACATCTGATTAATCTGTCTTGTACTATCTCTATAGCACTTGAAGTCGTAATTTTCTCGCAGGAATAAGGTACAATTTTTTTTTCTTTTTTTTTTTTGTTGTGCAAGGGTGTATTTTTCTTAGACCTTATCACATATTTTTTAAAAGCAGACGAAAAATGTATTTAAAAGAATTTTAATAATGATTGATCAAAGCGAAAAATAAAATTTAAACAATAATATATAAAACAATTAAATATGCCAGGCCAAATGATTCTCGTTGATGAAATTGCAAAGATGGATAGAAAATATATATATATTTTTTAGGTGAAAACTTTTATAATTTCTACCAGCCAAGCATTTTCATTCACAACCTTTTGGGCTGATAGGCTTGTATTGCATATCCAATACATCGATTGATAATCTTTAAATTGATTGATATCAAGGTTCTTCTCTAATATGGCAATTATTTATTTATTATTTAATATTTATTTCTTCAATGTCTTTTCAAGTATAAAATGTTAGTTTGCTAGCTTCATCATTTGTCTTGTCAAAAATATGTCGAAAATAACATTTTCTATAAAAATTAAAATATCTTATTCTTTATAAATTAATTATTTATTTATTTACTTATAATTTAGTAAGCTTTTTTTTTTTTAAATATAATTTACACCTATAAAGAAGTTTATTTATATTTTTTAAATACACTTCATAAAAGTTCATAGTTAGAGAAGAAACCTATATTAAACATTTTTTTAATTTTTTTTAAGTTTCATGTATATATATAGATATATATATATCGATTCAAATATAGAATATAAAACATTTACAGCCATATTTAAAACCACGACCCAACTATTACTATTAACTAGAAAAAACTATCATCTCCTTTATACTACAATAGATCTAATAAATGATGCTTGCTTGCTTTTGTACGTTTATTTTGTATTTTCTTTCAAAAGGTAGGCCAATAATGGAGTTACATAGTAACGCAAATAACTACTGCAGTATACGGATAATAGTTATGCTTCACTAGCTAATTGAAATTTTGAGTTGTGATTCGCAAATATCGGCTTTTTAAAAAAAATTACATATATATCGGTAATAAAATCATTTGAAAATTAATTTAAAGAATATTTTTTTTAATAACAAACATGAATAAAATTGATAAAAGTTATTAATATAAAATTATTTAAAATTCAAAGGTCGCCAATGAGATGTAGAACTTTATAATGGTATAATTTTGGTATGTTCGGAAAAATGATAATAAAAGAAAGTGGGAAAAGATATTTAGGCCCTTCCTTTTTTTTATAATTCTAAACTTAAATGTGCTCTTCAAAAAAACTTCTTTAGGCCTAGACATTTATTTAATTTGATGAAGAATGGAATGTAAAAATTACTTAATAAAAAAATAAAGATATTTATTAATTTATTTAATAGAAAATAAATTGCGAAAAATCAGCATAAAAATATTCCAGATTTATTTTAAATTAAATGTGAATTTTTTAAAATAATTATTATAATTGATTGTAATTTTTTTAATTTAGACGGGGTAAAATATAATTTATTAACAACTAACCATTTTAAGATCATTTAAAAAAAAAATTTCAAGACGCTAGTTTTTTTAAATTTAAAGTGGAATTTTTAATTTTTGAATCTTAATGGATTTTTATCATTATTTTTATAAAAATATATTATTATAAGTGAATGATTTATTTTAAAATCTTTTTGAACACGTTCTTTCAATCTCATCAGAAAGAACCATTTTAATAATTTATTTATTATAAAGGGAAAAAGAAATTTTAATTTCATATAATAATATTGAAAGTTTTATGCTATTTATATATCAGTGGTTCCCAATCTTTTTTGATGTACGGCCCACTTTTTCTGTAAAAAAAAAAGCTGAGGCCCAGAGTGTATATAATTTTTATCTTTTCTTATATGCCCGCGGCCCACGAGTTGGGAACCGCTGTTCTATATTATATAAATTTAAATTTAAATCTTTGTTAACCATATAAAAAATTGATATTTTAATAAAAAATAAGAAGAAAGAATAATCACTGATTATTAATCAGTAATGTAGAAAAATATAAAAATATTTTATTTATATAGATATATAGGCCTATTTATTATTTACATATATTCGTTAAAAATTGATTTTTTCTCTTACCATATATTTTTTTAAATATTCAAATATTTATATTTTTACTAAATTTTTAGAATAGCCTTCTATTGAGTTTTTCATTCTATTCGGGGCATTTATTGCATCAAAATTATAATAAACTGCATAATAATTAAATTCGTATGTAATAAATAGTTTTTATACTAATAAAAGATAATGACGGTATTGAAAAATTTTTAAATAAAAATAAATTCAAATAAAACATCAGATTTTTTATATGGTTTGTAAAAAAGGGTTTATAGTATTTTAGTTGCAAACTCTACTAACGTCATTTTGGAAAAATTAAATAACAAAGAGACGTTTTTTTTTTGTTTGCAAATAGAAATCATATGCAACCGTGAAAAAAAATCTTAATTTTTTTAAATTGATCTTAAAATGGACTTGGATAAATTTTTTTTTTTTTGTGTTAGAGAACTCTTTCAGAGCACTTGATTTAGGGATTAATATTCATATTTTCTACCGAAATAATAGAATATGATAATGAAATGATTTTGTTTTTTTATTATAAGGCTCGTAATCGCGCTGGGATGACCATGATCAAAATCAATGAAAAAATATTTATTTATCCTTAATATTTTCTCAATTAACACATAACGTTAAACGACAATTCTTGTATTCGAAATGGAAATAGAACAAACCTAACAGCTGTTTTTTTACAGAAACGTTCCAAATTTAGTCCCTATTTTATTAATCAATAAATATAAAAAAAATTCAACTAAATTTACATGCAAAAAGAGAAAGCAATGTGCGCTTCGAAGAGAACACAACGAATTGACTTTAACAATTTATGATAGAATTATTTATTTATTAATCGTTGACTCAAATGAAATATTTTTTTTTTTTTTAGGCCGAATTATGAACACGTTGCTAATTAGTCAAATCATTGTAATTAATAGAGAATATAATAATATATATATATATATATATATTTTTTTTTTATACATTCGTTCTATAAAATGTTTGCATGTAAAGATAGTTCATAGGCAGAATATTTTTTAACTTATTAATTTTTTTTTTTTTTTCGATCTCTAGTACATAGAAGTTTTTGAAAAGAGTGCTATTTAAAATAGTAAAGTGTATATTTCGTCTAGTTGCACTATCCAGGAAGGGTGGGGGAAGGGGGGCGGGGGGAGGAAATGGGAATTCTTCATGCAACTAGAATCAGACGGAGAAGAAATTTGGAAAAAGTGATGAAGAAAATTTGGTTTTTAGTGGAAGGGATAGAGAAGAGGGTGGAGGGGGGGGGGGGCGACTGTGTTAGGGTAAAAATTTCGTAGCTGCAAAATAGAGCAGCTCCTTCATACGGAATTAAATATACATACACTGATATAATTATCTAGCTTATTGCCAGTTTGTTTAGTCCCTATACACAAGAAAGAGTCCTCTGAGAAACATAAGAGCTAGAGAGAGTGTAAATGTAACACACGTAACTCTGTCTATGTTTTTAAGAGTGATGAGATCATTTTAATTAATGGTACATTCCGCAATATTCGTTTCATATTTTTTTTTCTTTTTTTTTGGCACAAGTAAACAAATCCAGGCACATGAATAATAGATAAATATTAATGATTGTTAAAAATCTACTTATCTTTAGATTTATAATAATTAACTTAAAACATTATTTTTTGAGATTATCAGGTATTTTTGTTTTTTGTATTTTTTTTTTTTTTATTTTTTTTCAATTTTTTTTTTTTTTTTTTTTGTTGAAAGACCACAGCAATAGTACTTGATTGTATTGAGTTTTCAAAATCACATTTTAAAAATTTTTTTAAACTTAGGATGTATTCAAGTATTTGACACAACAATGATAATTTATTGTATAATAACAATGAAATGACTTTTAGCACCTGATACATAACAATAAATACTAGATTTAAGTCAACTGACAGAGGAACATAACTATCAATTCGCTAACAATCATATATATAAATATATATATATTATATATATATATGTATATAATAACACTTTGAAAATTATACAATGGTAGAGATGTATGTCACTGTGATAACAAATGGTCTCCATAACAAACAAATATATTTATCATGAACCCTTTTTAAATAGAGAACTAATTAATATCTATATATACACTCAGAGATTACGTGTACTGGGATACAATGGCGCAGAAACGTTTAAACGTAAAAAAAAAGTTTAAAAGGAAAAATAAATCAAATCAAAATTTAACTTCTATCGATATACAATTTATTTATTTAGATTTTTTTTTTTGATTATTTATTGCCATTTCGTTTCGTTTCAAAGCTCATTGTATTGGGTGGAATTAAAGTATAACAATTGAGTATTTTAAAAAATGCGCGCTTGTTTTTTTTTAAATGATTGTGCGCTTACGCATATAAAAATTTTTAAAAATTGATTAAATTAATTTAGGGATTAAATTCTATTAATATTCCCACGCCAATGCTAAATCGAAAAATAGTAAGAGATAGAGAAACACCCGTACGTACCGTACATACTGATACCCATTTATTCCCAAGAAACATCCAAGTAATAAGAAATGAAAATTAAAAATTAAGAGATAGAAAGAGAAGCATTCACCACCCAGACAGACAGACAGACAGACAAAATTAATCGATAAAGATACTTCACGCGAGTTACGCACGCACACACCGATGCGCAGATAATTTTATTAGGGCGGGTGAACAATTTCAAAATTGAAAAGGACGGGAGATGGGGGGAAAAAGGGGTGAAAATTTGAATCACACCTTAAATATAAATTTTCTTTTTAGAGCCTCGACCATGATTTTATCAAATAGTTTAAATATATTTATAATATATATATTTATATTTTTTTTTGTATTTTTTTTTTTATATATATATATTTTTTCGATCTTATCACAACATAGAATAATAGTTATTATTATATAATAAAAATATGAATAATAATAATAATAATAATAATAATGAAATATTTGGCAGCAAACATTTTTTACAACGTATCCTGGATTCTTTAATAGAAAAGGCATTGAAAAAGTTTTTATCTTTGGTGAGTCCGTTTCAGACAGTGACATCCATCGCCTAAAATGAATCGTCATCAAATATTTCAATGTGTTTTCTTTAAAGTGACATGAGAAAAATGTTCTTAAGAAAAATGTATAAAGAAACATAGATTTAAGCCGATAGATAATAATATAATTATTCGTATTATTTTATATAATAATCTCTTTTTATAGAATATTTACTAAAACATTATTAAGTATATTTATTTATTTTAATATATGCATTCCGATCAGGGTGGATAATAATTTTAATAAAAGTATTTTATACTTTAAGTTATTAGCATATTTGTATTTAAATACATTTGAATAATATTATATTATATTTTTAAAATACTTATTTTGGCATCCCAAGTATTTAAAAAAATATTCACATTTTGATGAGTACTTTATTTGAGCATTCTAATAAATATTGCCTTTAGTGTTTACTCTTTTACGAGTTGACTTAAAATTAAGATATTTTCTTGACTAAGACATATAATACTGATTTTTTTTTTTCAAATGATTTAAATACATTTTTTTAATATGATAAATACTTTTGAGAAAGTATTTCCTGTACCCTGATACACGCATTCATTCGGAGATAAATACATATAGAAACATAGATTTATGTAGATGTAAACATATGGGCATACTTATACAATTCTATACATCATTTATTTATATATTGCTTTTTATGAATCCTTTCTCTTAGAGAAAAAGCGCGCCTTGACATCAACAGACTCACTTTGAGATAGTTTTTTAGATCCTGGTAATCCCAGTCACAAGGCACTTGTAGTACAGCAATTGATTTGCACTTTGATTTTAAATTTAAAATAAAAATTAATTAAATAATAAAAAACAAACCAGAAGACTTGCCACATAAACTTTTCCCGAAAAAAATAATAGTTTTTTTTTTTTTTTTTGTAAATTTAAAGTTAATTATTTCCAAATAAGAATTAATCTTATCCAAAATTTTGATAATAATAATCATATTTGAGAATTAAATTAATTAACAGAATAATAATGACTTGTACTGGTACTTTCAAACAAAGTTCGTCTGTTATTATTTATTATTATTAGTTTTTTTTTTTTTTTTTTTTTAAATATATTTTTCTTCTATATGTGCCAAAAATATCGTTTTTAGCTTATATATATATATATATATTTTTTTTTTTTTTTGATCTTTAGTCATTTTTATGAAACCATATTTATTTATAATAGTCAAAGAATCGATGAATAGAGAAGATGAAAAGTTTGAAAAAACTAGTTCTTTTCGGCCAATACATAATTCATGTACTTTTTTTTTATTATTTATTTTATTAAAGAATAATTATTTATATTTTTGATATGCCAATTTTATAGTCTTAAAAACTAACAAACTATAGAAATTTGAGCTACATGAATGGATTAGCCGAAATGAACAATGAATACATAACATATGTAATATATATATTTATATATAATTTACCATTAGACATAGAAACTACAATACCATAGTTTTTTTTTTTTTTTTTTTTTTTTAACTGAAAGGAACTTGAAAACACACAATCATTTTGTACAGAGAAGTAATGGAAGAATAAATAAATAAACAATGAAGAAGATTATAATAATGAACAGAACAAATAGGGTGGGGATGAATTAGGGGTGAAGAGAAAAGGGTAAAAATAGTTGAGCATTGTAAAGTTTATTATTATTTTTTTTTATTTTGGAAAATTGGGGTTAGCCCGGCGCTTGGGATGTGCGGCATCCAAGCGGAAGCACTTTTGTATCTTTTCTGAAGGAATGAAAGCCGGGAGAATCATTTCCGACTTATATATAGCTTCAAAACCATTCACTCCTATATATATGTATATATATATATTTCTTTTTTTTTGCTTTTTCGTTAATTTTTTTTTTTTTAATAAATAATCTTTGGCACTCGTGTCGCAAAGTATATATATATATATATGTATATAGATTATTATTTATCTACATTTATATATATATATATATATTTATTTTTAATTATTTAAAATAAGTAAAAGTAAATCAGTGCTTTGATTGTAAAGGGTTAGGCTATTATTTTTTTTTTTTTTATTTATTATTTTATATAATTCTTTTCCAATATCTCACTCATTTCTATATATATTTTGAATTTTAATTTTTCTTTAGAAAAGCTTATTTAAAATAGACAACTCTATTGTTTTGTTTTTCGTTGAATGAATGCTGTCTTGTTTCGTGGGGGGAGTACGGGTTTGGGGAGGGAGCAGAGCTCCCTAAGGGTGTCTTGAAATAGTGCTGGTGACGGTTAAAGTCCGGGTCATATTCTGCTCTGTCACCTCAATTTTATGGGAATCCAATTTTGGTTTTTTCGCCTCGGCGTCAGGTGGCCTGTGAGATTTCATATGCGCGCTGCGACTCTTCACTTTGTTGAACACCCTGTAAACAAGAAGGTCCAGATACACGCACAGACACGCACGCATACACACAGATATATGTTTAAAAAAAAGATATTTTAAAATTAAATTTAAATTTTGCCCCTTGTTTTTTTTTTTTTTTTTTTTTTTTTTTTTTTTTAGTCTACTCACACTTTAGCAAATAGAATTTGTTGGAGGGTGGAATGAAATTTATAAAAAGGAAAAAAGCAATTTTGTCAGCATAAAAAAAAATAAATAATGGAAGAAATCAGGCTTTATAATTTCTACAATGAATATAATAGTTCAAGAAAAGGAAAATATGTTCACTTATTAAATTTTAATTCCAAATTGACAAAAGTCGTTCTAGGCCAGCGTTTCTCAACCTTTCAGTGTTCGCGGCCAATTTACAATCATAATTTTCATCGCCTCCCCCCCCCTCCCGCATATAATAAAATGTATACAATAATAAGGGGTCGTCCACATATTACGTAACGCCTTTTTGGCGATTTTTTAGTCCCCCCCACCCCTCAAAGTTAGTCACATACAAAAAAAAATCCCTAGAAATAATATGTCACAACATAGAACTACCCCCCCCCCCCGAATAAAATTTCTTATACAAAAATTTATTAATTTAAATAAGCCAAAAATGTAGGTACCGCCGGGAGTCGCACCACGGATCTGTCGATTTACGCTCAACATGCCCTACTACTGGACCACAGTACCGCACTCGCTTATTTAAATTATGATAGATCGCTTATTTAAATTAATAAATACTTGGTTATATGTTTTCATAATTACTTCATGGACCAACACATGATATATATAATTATTTCTTATACAAAATTCATATCATTTTACCTTAAAAATCATTCGAACTTTTTTTTTTCAAAAAATTTTATAATAAATTCAACTTTGAATTTTTTTGGCGCTAAACCTCCACTACAACCTTAATTTTAAACCTTACAAATTACCAAGAATATGAAAATTTATCTCTGCAAGACAGGCCCAAGGAAGTCACTAATAAATTTGTTTTTAATTTAGTAAGTTTTAATTTAATAAATTAATTATTAAATATTATGCCGAAATGAATTTTTTTTTGTATGTGTGTGTGATTTCCTTTCAGTCAGTTAATCAATTTTTTTAAAATACTATTTTCTCTTGGATATGCTCGGGCCCCACAGGTTGAGAATAGCTGTTTTAGGCAATGATTCAAATTATAAGTAAAATAAAATTACTAATAACAAATTGCGTTTTCTTGAACCATATTCATTTTTAATTAATTTCATTTAAAATTTAGTAATAATGCTTGCCCAGTCCCATGAATGATTGAAATATTTTTTTGATATATGTGTGAGTAGTTAGTTAATCTAAAGATAATTAAAAATTATATAAATAATATAAATATATCTTTATTCAAAAGATATATCGTAAGGTTTAATTAATTAAGAATAAGAAGAAAGAAAAATGTTTCGTTTTAACTTTGTTATTAAAACGAAAATTTTTCCTATGAAATTCAAGTGTAAACTTATAAAATGTATGTAAAAATTATAATACTTGATAACCCCATCTCATTGATGGACGTAAAAAAAGAAAATTTTTTAAGCAAAGGAATAAATGAAAATTCAGAAAAGAAAAATAGAAAAATGAAAAATGTGAAGAAACTCTCTCTTTTAAAGAGGAATGCTTATAGTTTTATCTAGTAAGACAGAAAGAGGGGGGAGGAGGGGGGGTACGTTACATGGCAAAGTAAAAATAAATTTTCTCTTTGATATAGACTATTATAATAATTGTATTATAAGAATAATGATTAAATTATATTATTTTCCTTTATTAAAGTTGTTTATAATTGTATTTTTTCAGAAGTTTGACGAAAACCTTTAAAAAATAAAATGATCAATTGTTGAGGTTGCCAAATTTTAGGCGTGTGTAATAGTTATTTTTTATTTGAATAATTTTTTAGAATTTCTTGATAAAAAATATTCATTCTTTTTAAAATTTTAAAATTCTTTAAATCATTCATAAGGTTAATTAATATATGCTAATAAAAATATTTAAAAATTCACAAGTCCTCCACATGCGAAAATCATTGAATAAAAACAGAATTAACATCAATTAGTAAAAAAAAAAACAACACATTATTATAGATTTGTCTAATATTGTTGACGTTCTTTAAATACAATCAAAAATTCTTGCATTATTATTTTCTTTTTTGAAGAAAAAAAATCATAGAGAGAGTAAAAAAAAAATGTATGCAACTTGGGAAGAGGATAATAAATAATTTTTTAAGGGTATGAAATTCATTCAGTTATTGGTAGTATTTGAGTTAATAATAATTTTTTATTTATTAAAAATATTTTTATTTTGTTATTTCATGGGTGTGTTAAAGTATGAGATCAAGGGGCGGATAAATATAGAGAAATTTTTGTACACCTTAGGTTGTTTCACCCTAGACCTATGGCTCATTGGTATAGCTTTAGCTTCTGGTGCCAAAAGTCGAGGGTTCGTAGTTGAAAAATTTATTTCATTTGAATTGGATACAAATCAATTGAAAAAAATTGGGACAGGGTCTAAATGGCTTCGGAAATAACTTTAAATAAAAAAAAACACTCTAAATGGCCTTAGTAGCCGAAAATGCAAAAAAGTTTATATTAATTAAATTGATGTTTTATGGCTGTGGAGATTTAGTCAGGAATTCGCAGTGACTTTGCAGCCAGGAGATTAAATAAAAAAATCTTTTATTTAATTTTTTATTCGCCGACGTTTCGGTCGCCAATCACGATCTTCATCAGGGCAAATATTGTCAAATATACACGATCTTAGGTATCTCAATATTCATTCCAATTAAAAACAATTTCCCTTTAATTTGGTATGTACAAAAATATTATCTCTTATTCAATTTGAATAAGAGACCTCCGAACAGCAAGTAAAAGATAATATTTTTGTACATACCAAATTAAAGGGAAATTGTATTTAATTGCAATGAATATTGAGATACCTAAGATCGTGTATATTTGACAATATTTGTTCTGATGAAGGTCGTGATTGGCGACTGAAACGTCGGCGAATAAAAATTAAATAAAAGATTTTTTTATTTAATCTCCTGGCTGCAAAGTCACTGCGAATTCCTGAGTTTATATTAAAAAATTTTAAAAAAGCCGATCATAAAAGTCGTTTTTTTTAAAAAAACGTCTCTGAGAGACAAAAAAGTCGCAAAAGTCGTTTTTGAAAATCTCAAAAATCGTTTATTTTTATGAGATCAGTGGAGAAATCTAAGAAAGTCTGGAAAAGTCTCAAAATTGACAAAAGTCGAAAGACTTTTTCCGCACTCTACTTAAAATCCAACAAGTTTGATTATTATAAATTGGTTACAAATTGATCACGATTTCAAACCAACCCAACTAATTTGTTGCGTCAACTAAAAATCGACTGTGTGTGCCTGGCAAATGAAAAATAAAAAATTGTTATATAATTAAATTTTCTTTTTTCCCTTGATGCCAATATAGGGATTCAAGGCAAAGAAGAAGACATTCTAATCATTATCGATCTTAAATTTTTAATTGAATATTTTTCTCTGTAAAAATTTTTTTTATATTGTATTGTCAATATACAATATAGGTAAGAGAAAGTAATAAAATATTTAAGAATATAAATTGAAAATTGAAATGAGTCCAAACTTAGACATTTAAATGAATAAGCCTGTCATATTTTCTGAAAAATTAATTTATTATTTAGTCAATTAAGAATATACAATATTTAGATTATAGGTTGATTAGAAAAGGAACAAGAAAAGCAAGCAGGAGGACCACCCAAAAAAAAAAAGAAAGAGACAGAGATGAGAGCGAAAGAAAGAGTGAAGATAGAGAGAGATGGGAATTACCTTGCGCGTTTATTTTTATTATTATTATTATTTTTATTTTTTTTTAGAGACATATGATTCAATTTTTTGTTGTATTTTTTTTTTTTTTTTTTTGTTTTGGTAGACTTACTTCCCACAGATCTTACATGGAAATTCCTCCAGGATATCGGCGAGGGCTGGCGGGGTGGCGGTGGCCGCCCTTTTGTCAGGTGTGGGTGACCGGCCCGCCGCCCCCCCGCCGTGGATGCGAATGTGCCCGTTGAGGGCTGCCCGTGAATTGAAGCTCTGCGTCCCGGCAAAAAAGCCAACCAAATCGGCATTAGGCGAGGATTTTTCTTATTTTTTTTTTTCCAATAGGCCCCTCGCATTTTAAAACTTCCGCGTCTTCTAAAGACCTACTTAAAAGCAGTATATCTACTAATAAAGCTTAATTTCTACCAGCCAGAATATTTCAAGTCAATCAAGCATAGAAAAACTATAACTACTTCAATCTTTTATGTTATTATTAATAGAATTTTTTAAATCGAATTTAAAAGCTTGTTTCCATTGTGGAATATTTTTCTGAGGAGAAATGGAAAGCTGCAATAATTGTTTAAACTAGCTATCAAGAAACTATTAAAATGTAAGATAACTAACTTTTATTATTTAACAACATTGTTTCGATTAGCATAATTAAATAATTATGCGGAGCTTCTTTTTCGTTTTTTTCTATTTTTTGAATTATCCCCATGACATTTTTTTTGTATAGAAAATTCTCTTTAGTGGTCTTGAAAATTGAACGTCCCCAACGGCTGCCCTCAGTGTCGGATTTACACAACTAGAGGCCCTAGGCCAAATTACCTGTGCGGCCCCCATCCTAATTGGGGGAAAAAAAAATACTGACGTTTGCGGCCCCCTCTAGCCTGCGGCCCTAGGCCGCGGCCTAGTCGGCCTAGTGGTAAATCCGGCACTGGCTGCCCTTCTTTTAATCTTGCTCTGTCTATTTAATCAAATGTCAGAATTTTTATTATCCGTTCCTGATGGGCTTGAATTTCATGGCGTCTAATCCAACGATCTGCTAGTAGAATTCAAAAATTATTATCATTGAGTCATTGATATTGATAATTTAATCTTTCGCTAGTCCAAAAAATTAGACAAATATTACATAATTTTAATTTGGGCTAGTCAAGCAAATTCACGAATGAGGGGTGGAGGGGGGGGGAGCAAAATGACCCGGCGCGGACTACAAACGCCCCCTTTGTTTTAATACAAAAATTGTAATTTAAATCCACCAAATATTCTGAAATGTTTTGCTGGTTGAACTCAATAGGAAAGAAAAAAGTAAAAACTTGTAAAACTTAACTCTACTATAAGAAAGAAGCTCTTGTCCAGCCACGTAGCTAGGGAGGGGGGGGGGGGGCGTTGGGGACAGTGGCGTAGCGTGGGCTAACATAGGGCCTGCTCTTGTCTGTTGTTAAATAATAAAAATTTATCTGATAATTAAAGTAAATAGTATAGATAATTCCAATGTATGGATTGGAAGATAGCTATATTTTTTTCCAAAATAGTATTTATTATAAATAGATACTTTTAATTCATATTAAAGAATATATAAATAAATAAGTTCATAAAATGAATTCTCTTTGTGTCTTCTCTCTCTTTCTATTTCATAATCATATAAAAGGGGTTGGGAAGTTATTTAATTTTTTTATAATTTTTTTTTTAACTTTATATGATTTTATTCTAAAATGTCATTCACTAAACATGCATGCATGCACCAAACCATCAGAGCATAATTAATTTACTTTAATGATGAATACTAAAAAACATATAAATTTATATTAATTTATTTATATGAGAATAATTCAAAAAAAATAGTGTATTCATGCTTTTGAAATATACAAACATAATTAAATTACTAAGGGTGTTTTTAGCTGTGCATTTTAAATGGTACTTGTCATTAATAATTTTGATAATTATTTTTTAAATAATAATTTAATTTTTTCAAAGTATTCACTTAAAATAATTTATTAAAAAATATCTTAACCAACCTCAAATATAAAAATATATTTTTGGAAACACCCTCTATGCAGTTTAATTGAAAATATGAGATGCATAAATGAATTAAAAAGATAGGTAATAAAGAATTAAAAGTACTTACAGCCGAGCAGTCGGCATATTCGCAAATAAACAGTCGACTTTCAGAACTGGTCGAGACGAGTTCGACATCGCTTGCCTGGAAAAATAAAAATAATCATTTAAATAATCTTGATAATAAAAGGAAAATTATTTTTTATTTTTTTATATTTTACCGTCACTGTTCGACCTTCTTCATATTTGGTATCTTCGTATTCTGCATCAGTACTATGCCGTTTGCGAATTAACCTTAATCGTTTGTAGTCGTCGTGACAAATTTTTTTCCATAAATAATAAAATTGTACACACTGTTTTATTGTTTTGGTTCCAATCTAAAACGAGAAAAAATTATAATAAATAGGTTTATATGAATAATCTTTTCAATGGAGGGAGGGGGGGGGGGCAATTTCGAAGATTCAACTCTCCTTCCAAACAAAAAAAAAAAAAAAAAATTATTTAATTTTTTTCAAATGATCTTTTCAATCTTATTACTATTTACTACTTAGTTATTAAACATGAGTAGAGGAGATATTCTATTTTTGGTGAAATTTTGTCTGTCTTACTTCATGTGACACTGCCCGAAAATCTTTTCCATGGCGCACCAGACCTTGATGAAAAGCTTCCATTTCAGAAGAACTCCATCGTTCACTTTCTGTATAATCATATGATAGTAGAGGATGACCAACAGGAAGTGCTGGTGTAGGCTGCATTAACTTCAACATCGCCTCCTGAAAACAAAGAAAATACGTCTTGTGTTATAAAGTAAATAAGAATTAAATATCTTCTCTATATATTAGTCTCACATGAATATTTCCGTGACACATATGTAACAAGTGGAGAGCGTATTCTTTATTTCGACCTCCACCAGGTACCGCAGCACAGCAGGCGAATTCCAAATATATTTCAACTGAAAGTGTTAAATATATGTAATTAATAAAAGGTAAATAATTGATTTATTTAGTAAGATGATACCTTCAGAATCCGTACAGACTTTTGTAATGCCAGGATCCCAAAGAAGATGTTCATAACTGGGTTCCCTATTAATTTTTGTTGGTTGACTAGAAGGTGGTTGCCAAGTAGGAATTGTGCACTGATACTCTGAACCAATATTTATATGAGGAGAAGCATCTGTGGGTGGAGGTGGGGGCGAAGATACTGAAGTATCATCGCAAGATGATACCGGAGTTCGGCCTTCGTCGCAACAAGGCTCCGCTGTTAAAAAATTAAACTTTAGTATTCAAAATTAAAAAAACTAAATTATTTTTAAATATATTATTACCCTTAGGTGTGGTCGAACTGGGCCAACTAGCCATTGCTTGCCAGTAGAGTCCCTGACCAGGGCGGCTCGGACTTAACATTGGTGGCGGAGTATAATGTGTGACTTCATTTGAGGCTTTAGAGGCTCTTAATCTCGACTGGTAACTTTGATAGGGATGTGGTGTAAGGTAGAGAGGTTCAAGTCGTGACCGACGACGTCCAGGGCGCATCGGGCTCGCTGGAATACTACAAAGAGAACAAATAAATACTTATTCAAGTGAGTCTAATGATAAATAATTTTTTTTTTCTTCAAAAAAGTTGTGTTAATACCTCGTCGGACTAAGAAAGACATCGTCATCTCCACAATCCCCTTCCCGAAGAGCGTCAACCAAATGGCCACGACTTGAAGGCCGACTTCGAGAAGTGGTCATTGGAGCTGTTGTAGTCATTAATTTCTCCCTTGATTGCGTTGTTTGGTTATGTGTTGTTTTATATGTTTCCATTGGGGTAACTTCCATTTTGCGGGTTTGCAAAGAACCTAATTAAAAAAAAAATTATATTAAAATTAAAACAAATATTTTTAAGATTACAAAAAAATGAAAATTCAATCGAACGTTAATTAATTACAGAATTTAATAAAGTCCTTCTTCCTTTACCTTGATATTGTTGAGATAAAGATGTAACAGGAGGTGCTGTTGTTTTTACTGGGGCATTCGATGTTTGGAAAAACTTAAGTTCTCCATTCGTATCTACCATGAAACCTGCTAAACCTGGTCCTAAGTCAACCATTCCGCCATTGCCTAGAGAAAATTTTTAATTATAATTATTTTAAATATTCTCTCTAATAGATGGTTTTCGTTTAGAAACAAAAAAAATTAATTTTGAATGAAAAAATATATTTTAATAGCAGGTCCAAGTAAGAGAGACACTCGAAGGTGGGATATAATCGAAACTGATTAGGGTGGGAAAAGAAAAATGCGCAAATTTATACCTTAAATTGTATCATTAGATTTATTTTTTGTAGCAGAAAAAGTATGGTGAGAGAAAACATTTCATCTTGAAGATAATTAAATGGAATGAATTAAATCTCTCTTACTTGGAGGGGCTATAATTCTATTTTTCTCTCGATAATCACAAATAAAAATGTTTACCAATGAGTTTAAAAGAGTGTATTCCACCGAAATCGAACTTATTTCGCGAACAGAAATCTTTAGGACTGCTTGACAAAAGCGGGTCATCGGAATTAGGCATCATTTGCGATTGGAGTGTGGCATGAGATTGTGGCGAGAGTGGAAAAGATGCTGCGGCTGCGGCAGCGGCAGCAGCAGCTGCAGCAGCCGCCACTGCTGCTGGCGTATTGGCATTAGCTGCAGCAGATGCGGTTTGCTGTGCCGGCGCCAACGGCAACGGTGATGATACTGAAGACGGGACGGATGAAAGCGACAACGGTGATGGTACCGGTGTCGCAGAAAGTGGCGAATGTGAAGGCGGAGGTGGCGATGGATAAAGTCCGAGGGAGCGCATAGGTTCCGACGGTAACACCTCGCTAAGGGCAGCTTCCACTGCCGCGGCACTCGACATTGTACTGGTATAGAATGCAGCGGAAAGAGGCGAGGAGACTGGCATCGCCGTCGAGGCATAGGCATCATTGCCTTGCGGGGAAGCCAGTGGCACAGTTCGACCCTCCTGAAAATTAAATTAAAAACGCTAAATAAGTTTTAAACGAAATGATTAAAAAATAAAAAGAAATATTTAATTAAATAATTCAAAGTTCTTTTTACCTGAGAGGCAGGTGGTGTGGGGTATGCAAATCCTGGGGAATCTGGAGACGGCGAATGTTGTGAAACAGTTGCAGTGGGTTCTTCTTTCACTTGGCCTCCAAAAGCGCCAAATTCTGCCAATGTGACGGGTAATGGCGAATTAAGAACAGCATGAATTTCTCCTTGACGAGCCGCTGCCGCAGCTGCAGCCGCACTCTGATATTCTTCTAAAGCTTCTATGTCCTGCAACTAATTCATTTTATTTGTAAATAATAGATTTAATACCTTGTTTATTTGCATTTGATTTTATAATAAATCAAGTTTTTTAAACATTTTATGAAAAAAGTAAAATAACTCTCTTTGGCATTTTATTAAAAATATGGGTTAAAGATATGTGTTGCAGGTGGTTGCCTGCCTACAGGCGTCACCAATCAAAAAGACACCGAACTTAGTTTAATGTAAAGAACGATGGGATAAATCCAGAAGCGTATATAAGGGGGGGGGGGGGGCGAGGGGGCTTGCCCCCCCCCCCGAAATTTCCCAAACACATATACATATATAGGGATATACAGACATCAGCGCAACAAATTTTTTCGCAGGGTGGAAAACTTTGATTCCGCAAAAGAAAAAATGTTCCGCAAAAAATTTCGTGTGAAAAAAAATTTTCCGCAGAAAAATTTTTGAGTTCAGCCCCCCAAAAAAAAAAATTTCTATATACGCCCCTGGATAAATCTAAGATACAAAAATTGGACGTAAGGAAATAATTATCTCTAAAAATAAATAAAAGAAATAAATTTTGTTTTATAACAATGACTATAGG
The DNA here is from genome assembly GCA_023213315.1 of Euborellia annulipes. Lineage (NCBI taxonomy): Eukaryota > Metazoa > Arthropoda > Insecta > Dermaptera > Anisolabididae > Euborellia > Euborellia annulipes. The sequence continues at coordinate 7,236 of JAKCPI010025617.1, read as the reverse complement.
TTGCTGAAAAAAAAAAACTGTGGAAGAAAATTGGCGAGTTGTTAAAAAAGATTGATCATAAGCCTAAAAAATATTAAGTGAAAAATTTCGGAGATTCCATTTTATTCTTCTCCAGGGAATACAAATTCTCGGAGATATAAATTTAATATGAACGATCAATATTTCTTTGATAATAAAAATTTTAATTTTTTAAATTTGTTTTCGATATTCTTCATCTTTTTAAAAACAAAAATATTAATTATTTTTGTTTTATAAAATCTGAGAAAGTGAAAAATTTTCTATCGATTGTTTTTGTTTATAAATTTTGAATAATTTAATAATTTTAAAGTATCTTTCAAAAAAAATATTAAGAAACCTGAATAGAATCGACTCCATGTAGAAGCATGGCTTCAGGAACCGAGACTTGCTGGAAGACATCGTCCTGAAGAGAAGGGCTGAAATAGCCTCCATCTTCAGGCTGATAAGCCACCCCCAGGGCGAAGCCATCGGCCGCCTGGAACAAACCATCAATAAGCTTTTTTTTTCTTAAATTAATCAACGTCACTTAATATTATTATTTCTTTAGGTAAATATAGGTGGCGATTTTATTTTTTTATTTTAAGTCTTTTTCGGCATATCAGGCCATGTAGACAAAACAAATCAATAATGATTATGATAATAGCTATTTTTCAAAATTAATTTGAGGGCTATTAATCATAGGTCTATTGACCAAATCAAAATCTCATCCAAGGAATAGAAGCTAAATAATTATTTTATGATCATTTAGCTAGAGTCACAAAAAGATAAGTAAATAATTAGAATCTAATTAATAACAGAATAGTAGACATCACGGGCACTACAGTTGTTCCAAAGAGTGCCTCGGCTCTGCAATATTTCAAAATAGATACGTATAGGGAGTCACGAAAAAATTATAATAAGAGTCTTTAAATAATAGAATTTTAATATAAAATTAAAAGAAAGACTTAAAATTCAAGATGGTCTTGAAAACAGTAATGTCCTTTGGCTCCTCAAAGGCTCTGATCCTTTTTAAATTTCATATTGTTCACCACTGCTTGAAAAAAGGTTCCAAATTAATTAGTTAATTAACAGAACATAAAAAAAATTCAAAAGTGCGGAGGCAATACATTTTTCGGTATACAACCATCATCAAAGAACTAAATATTTATTTAGAAATAAAATTATAATTAGTTAGTACAAATTTAAATCTTCTTCTTCTTTCCTCGCCTTATTCCCGCGATGCGGTCCTCACTTTTTCCCTCCACCCCTTTCATGCAATTTATGCGACCGGAAGAAATCTGACAGGCCGGCCCGTCGAACGGTCTGACGCCTGTTGGAAAGAGGAAGGAAGAGACAGACCTACAAAAAACTGAAGGACTGTCTGTCCCAGCTCGGGCAGCTCGTGGTCGCCATCCACGTACTATAATCTCAAGTGAAAATTATTTAAATTTTGTTGGAGATTGACCCTTCCCTATGAGTTACCGTAAATATCGTGACGTATGGTAGAAGAATTTATTATTTTTTTTTAACAAATTATTTTTTGAAAGGAGAGAGCCCGGGGTCCGATCCCGCGACGTTTGGTATACGAGGTTAGCACACTAACCTCTACACCAAGCCCCGAGGGCTGGTGGGGGAGATTGAATGCATACTAATTTCATAAAATTTCTTCTGAAGGATGCAAAAAAGTTTTCTATTTGAGGGCGCGCAGCTGCCCCTTCGGGCTTTGTTAAATTTTCATCTAATACTTTCAGTCAACGAAGAAAAGCTCTCAAAACTAAAAAAAAAAAAAAAAAAAAAATTATAATAAATAAATTTTGAATTTTTTATAATCCCCTTTATTTTTCATTTTATAACGTTTCCCTCTGGTAATTAATATAGCTATATATATATATATAGAAAAAAAATATCTTAAAAAAAGTTAGACATTCTTAATTACAGTTCGCTTTTAAAATTTTTCAACTAAGATTAAAAAAATGAAATTAAATTCCCTTCGGAATCGTGCAATTAACGCCTTACAGTCATTTCTGCATAATTAAACCTTGAAGTGGAAATTAATAGAGAATATTACGTAGTATATAGTTTATTATTCGAGGAAAAGTTACTAGAGACCATTCAAGCGTGAAATGTTTAGTCTCAAATCTAAATGCTGTTACCGAATTCATCTCGGCCATTATTCATTCTTTTATTCATTTCCTCTCTCTCTCTCTTTCTACCTATTCCACGTTCCCATATAGACTATACTAAATTCCCTCCGATGCTTTCTCATAAAGAGATACTTTAAACTAAGTATTCTTAAATAACAATATATTCAAATATTCAAATAGACTGGAAGTAAATTTATTTTATTAGATATTTTCAATTGAAAATTTGAAAATATTATAAAATTTTTTTATCTTTTATGTTGGGGCAAATTAGAGGACCTCCTTGTGCTGATCGAAATCTAGATAGAACACTGAAGTGAAAGATTTTTGAGTGAATCAAGTGAGAAATGTTTTGACTTTTTATGATTCGAGATTTTAAATAAAAATGAAAATTGAAGATCAATGTTTAAATCAATACAATTAAAGTTATAACTCACCTGTCCAACTTGAAAGCTGAGATGGACGTCTTGCTGTTGTGCAGCAGGAGATGCAGCGGCTGCATCAGGACTGTCACTTCCTCCTAAACAACCATCATCGCTCATTGGTTCCAACTTGACCGTCGCCGTCGCAGGTTGTCCAGGATCAGAACTTGCTCGTTTTACACTCTACAAATGTAATAAAAAAAATTTAAAAAAATAAAAAACAAGATTTGAAAATATTTTCCAATTACCGCTGCTTTTTTCGTTCGTTTAAGGAGAATATCTGCAAGTACCACCGCATCCTGTGTCAAATCTTGTGTTGTGGTACTTGCAGCAAGTAGTCTTGGAGATGCAAAATGTTCGGAATCAGAATGACGTCGCATTGTCTTTTCTGCGGCAGCTTCTGCAACAACAGCGGCAGCAGCGGCTACAGCCGCTGCAGTCGTTGTGGTACTGGGCGAAACAGCCGAAACGGAAGTCCCAGACGCCGCAGGAGGTGCTGGGACTACAAAGGAAGAGCTAGTTTCGGAGGTACTTGTGCTAGTTGTGGTGACCACGCGGCGATTTTGGGCTGCCACTGCAGCAGCTGTAGCCGCTGCTGAGGAAGATAAACCAGCCGCGTTTGAAGAAGATGTTGCTGTGCGTTTTTGGATGATTTTCTCCTCGATGAGAGCCCGGACACTCATCGAGGCTGTTTGTAATGGGGGACCCCCAGGTTCTTTTTTGTCGCATTTTTTCGATTCTGAGTCCTAAAAATAACAATAAAAAAGTCTATTAACTAATAGTCAATCATTTAATATAATAGTTAACAAGGTGATAACTAAATTTTATTTCATTGTTTTTTTTAATCAATCAAATTTCACCCAAATTTTCCTTTTTAATATTTTGTCTTACGATTTTTGTTTTAATCCTGGTCGTTTATAAGGGGAAGAACGGAAATTCAATGACCCAGGATGTCATGAATTCACAGGTTAAAAAATTCTTTATTCGATAAATAAAACTATATGATTTGTAGGAATCGACCGAAGTTTAGGTTTCTGTTACAGTTTCGGCCAAAAATCCTGGTTTCTGCCTTGGTTTCGGTTTCGGCCAAAAACCAGCCGAAACCTGAGTTTGAAATGATAAAAAAAGATAGGATGAGACTAGTATACTAAAAAACAAAAAAAAAAAAAAAAAAAAAAAAAACGTCGAAGAGATTCGCACTTAAAAAAAAAAGACAAATGATTTTCGCCAGAGGAAAAAATGAAGTGATTATTGAAAATTTACTACAAGAAAAAAAAGGGTAAAATGTTATGAATTTTGTATAGGAAATTTTAAGAAAAAGTTAAAACAAGTTTCGGTTTCAGTTTTGGCCGAAACTAAAATTGACGCCGAAATTCGGTTTCGGCTGAAAATCTTGTTTCGGTCGAACCCTAATGATTTGTAACCATTTAAAAAAATTATAATCATAAATTTCCTTATTTTCGGATGAATTAATTATGACGAAATAATTTATGTTAGATGAAATGAATGAAATATTATTATCATCTATTAAGCAAGATTTCTGGAATTATCTAGTATTCATTTCTCTCTCTTTGGTTTTGTAAATCCCCATATTAATCAATATAAAATGAACATATGGTGCGGAGAACATCTACAAGGTCTTTATTAAATAACCGAACATCTATCACATTTGTATTCAATAGAGAGGAACGAATGTTGGGCATTATATATGAAGATCATATATGTTTTGTAGCCAGAGTCAAATGCGTCTGACCAGGACTAATGGGCTTAGAGGAAGCAACCACAACCTGTTCCCGAAACAACCTTCCCACTCCCAACAAGGACTTTGGTCCTTTCATTCACCCTATGCTTGGACAATAAAGAAACGGCTCTCTTTACGCTCCACTTAAACAACTCTATGGAGATCAAAATTTAAGCATATTTGGAATCCGAGAGAAAATTTAATGAACCAGCAAACAATGTTGGCAAGAAAAAAAAGAATTTCAAATTCAACTGAGGAATAAATTAATTAAAATAAAGGGAAAAAATTCTCCTCTTTATAGATTATCATCTGTTTCATTTTTGACAGGGCAAGACGATTCCAAATTCAAAACAATACTTTCTCTTTATATATTTTATATATAGGGTAAGAGAAAGTAACAATCAATCGTTCAGTCAGTTTATACATCCAAGTAATTAAATTCTTTATCTGGGACTTTTACACACCTTTTGCTGAGAAGATATGGTAACCCGTAGAAATTTTTCCAGGGGTAGGAGAGAGGGGGGAATTTTTTATTTGAAAATGAATTACAGTGGAACCTCGCTTAACGAGCATAATTCGTTCCAGAATCAAAGTCGTAAAGTGAAACACTTGTTATACGAAACAATTTTTCTTATATAAATTAAGGTAAAATACGATAGCTAATGAATGCGTTCCATGTCGAAAAATACTCTCTTATAGCTGTTTTCTTCGGGGACCATTTTGCAAGGGTTTAATAAACTTTTCTCACAAAAAATTACAAATCTATTTCCTGATTATCTTAATTCAATTAATTTTTCAGACTTTTATTTTGACGAAGCCCGTGTTTTGTACTCGTTATGCGAAACGTCGCTCGTTAAGCGAGTCATTAATTTACAATTTGTTTTGCTCGTTATAAGAGGTGCTCGTTAGGCGAGGTTTTACTTTATATTAAGATTTTATAAAAAATGAATTTATTTATAAATATAATAATTTTAAAATTTATTTTTATCAATTAAATCAGTAGTTAAATTTTACTTTTTTTTACAGTAGGAGGGGCAAGTGCTCCGTTCCGCGGGCGTCCCTTTTGGAAAGTTCTTTTTGTCCTAAACCAAATTCTAATCTTTTCTAGGTAGCCCTAAAATTTATTAAACACAATTTAAATATTGAAAATAAATAAACTTAAATTAAAAAAAAAAAAAAAATGATAATTACAATCTATAAGGTTACCTTTTTGAAGTATCCCCCATGGAGTCGCATATGCCCATTTAGAGCCGGGATGTTTTTAAACTTGCGGTGACAGAGATTGCACTCGACGGGTTTTGGGTCGGTCCCTGGAGTCGGTTTCTCGCCAGATGTGCCCACTGATGATGTGGTCGTCGTCGACGATGACGAACCCCCTACACTCGTGTTTATTGAATGTGTACTGTTATTGCTATTGCCGTTTGTGACCGAGTTACCACCGAGGATCGAACTCGATGCCTTGCTCACTCCATTCACCAACCCATTCTAAAACAGAAGAAAATAAATTTTCAATTAGCTCTGGGTTAGAAAGATTTCAAAAAGACAGAACAGATGAGAATATTTATAGTTTAAATAAAAAAAAAAAAAAAAAAAATTGCCTTTAAATAAAAAAAAAGTGAGCCACAAATATATTATTTATATTAGAATTTGGGAAATAATTGTTTAGTTTGCAAACCGAATAAAAAATGCGACAAAAAATCGTTCGGTGCAAAAATACAAATTTTGGAGAAAACAGAATTTTTCCTTAGCCAAATCAAAATATTTTTTTTTTTTTTTCATATTAACTCCAATTACAGAGAGACGGAGAAGACATTGGCAATGTTTGAAAATTTTCACGGCAAGTGGGATTTGAACCCGAGTTGTATAGCAACTCTAGATGCGTAATAATCCACAGCTTATCCAATTAGCCACGAGCCTCCTCACGACAGATTCGTTATTCACTCAAAAAAATGTTTGGAAATTTATGATTTAGATTACGATATCTCTAGTTTAATTATTATTCTAAATTGTAATTAAATTTAGTACAGTTATATTATATTTTCATAATAATATTTGATTTGGAAACTAATAAGCTATCTATATGGCATTGAGAGTTATTAACTAATTATAATTATTTTGTGTAGATTGAAATCAATATAAAATTTGAAGTAGAGAACAATATTTATGAAATAAACGGATAATACAATTTTTGATTAATTAAAATATATTGTTGTAGTCAGGGGGCGGACGAATTTGAATCAGGGGGGCAAAAAAATTTTTTTTAGAAAATTTAAATAATTTAATATGTTCAAATAGTATAAAACAAAAACAAATCTACTATAAGCTTTAAAAATTTTAAATAAAATCACAATTTTAATAAAATTAAATTTTAAAATTTGCTAGTGATTTTATCAAAAATTTTTGGAAAAATTTGAAAAAAATGAATTTTTGCTCTTTTAATTTTTTTAATTTAGAAGATTTTATTTTTCAAAAGAAAATATATCATTTTTAAAAATAAATGAAATAAAAGAAAAATTTTGCCCCCCTCTCCCCCCCCTGTAGATCCAGGGGGGCATCTCCCCCCGTTCCCCATGTTGCGAAATACAAATTTTTAAACAAAATGTTGTTTAAATTTATAGCCCTATCCTAATTTTTTTTTTTTTTTTCTTTTTGCAAATTCTTAACATCGTCAGAAAAAAAATAAGGTTATATTCATCAGAATAAAGTGTATGACAAACTTTTTAGTTTATGTTGAATTTTTAATTAAATTAGTAACTTGAATGCATGATAAATTACAATTTAATTTAAAAGTTTATTCTATATATCTATTTTTTTTTTTTTTTAACTTTGAAATTAAACGTAAAACAAGAACTTGCAATTATAATGATATCAAAGGGAAAAACTTATTAAATCCAAGAAATATGAATAGGCCTGTATTTTTCTCATTAATAGGTTA
>JAKCPI010025616.1:0-11367 GCA_023213315.1 Euborellia annulipes | reverse complement strand
TTGGCACAAACATATCTATCACTCACTTAGAACGTTAAATTTAAACTTCTTTCTAATACAATTTCAGTTATTTTTTTAAAGCCTTTTCGGCATCTTAGGCCATACCATATAGACCTTAACGATACTCAAATTATTTAAATATATTTGAAGGTCCATGCTGTATTGGTATCCAAATGATTTAAATAAATATTCACCGGGCGTTAAAAAAAGTAATTCCTATCTTTTGAGACACCCTATCAGGTCTATTTTTTAAAAACAGACGTTAAAATGAGTTGGATGTTAAAAAGTAAAGTAATAACACCAGCGTTAAAAAATGATATTCCCTAAACAAAATTTTAACAGCGACGTTAATATTTTATTTTACTTTTTAACACCAAGTGTTAACGATTCATATGAAGATAGCTATTTGCTGATTGTTTGTGTTTTTACACACCTCGATAACCACTCGCGCATGCGCATTACTAACTTAATTTGTTATTTTCACTCTAGTAGGCCTATTTGACACACCAGCGTTAAAAAATGTTAAAGTTTAAACAGCGACGTTGCTTTTATCTCAAAGCTGTCAAAATCCTTACTTTTTAGGTTAAAGACGCCATTTTTATGCATTAAATACGGCGTTAATTAACGCTGATTTCAGATGTTAAAAGTTAACGTTTTTGCTTAGAGAATAGACAAAATCCGAGCCCAATCTAATTATCATTATGAATAATCTTCCTTTTTTTTTTTTTTGAGCGAAAAGAAAAAAGAGAAATCTTAATGTTGGTTGCTTTGTTGGAATTCTCACTTTTATTCATGTATCCTTTTTTTTTTTTCTTTTAAATCCCATAACCCTTTAGCAGACGCCATTTACAAGCAGAGGATTTCGACTACAGCCCTTAAGGCCTTTAGTATCTACCTTTCTCCTCCTCCCTCTTCTTTGTTTCAATTCGGAGTAGAAAATATTATTGTACCTACCTACCTATAAGCAAGTCAAGTACCTATTTTTTGTTTATCAATTCAAACGAGTTATTTATTAAAAAAAAAAAAAAAATATCTCATTTAATGTAGTCTATAGATAAAAAATATGCTCTTGTATTCTTTGTCAGAACAGCCACATCACATTAGTGTAAAAAAATATTATACCAGATGATATGTTAAATGTGTGAATGGTGAAATAATGCAAATAAAAATACAAATACAATACAATAATAATTTAAGGCGGAACAGGAGAGAAGGTGTTTACGCATTTTTTTTCCCGATAAGATGGCGTTATTTGTCATAAAAAGTATGCCCAAAAAAATCAAGTAATTCAAAAATTTGCCAAGAGATGTCAGAATGGTAGCTAATAATATTTAACGCATTTGGTTGATTTTCATTGATCTTTTAACAATAAATACTTTATAAATGTTATTATATATTATGTATCTTTTATAAAAGCATAAAAATATATAAATATAGGCCAGATAGAGGCTAATACTATATCGGCTGTTAGACTAGCCTGCCATCTATTGCAAGAATGCTGAACTAATTTGACAGTTGAATTTTAAATAAATCATCTAAGCTTATTTTAAAAATTTCTTAATTAATATGAGATAAATAATAACAATAAATTCATTTTTAAATTAAAAAAAAAAAAAATAAATAAAGATTATTGGGACAGATTGTTTTTTTTTGTATTTGCTTGATAACAAAAAAATTAATTACAATAATTTTTTAATAAGTCATTAAAAAAATTATAGCTCGATATAGCATATGGCAGAAAAGATTAGAAAATTTGAGTTTAAAGTTGACTTTGATTAATCTAAATGGGATTTAGGCTGACTTTATTTAAGGCCTTTTTCGGCATTGAAGGCCACTTAGACCCCGAGCCTATTTAGGTAGCCAATTCAATTGAAATAAATTTTTATCGCATGACACAGGATGCGAACCTCTGACCATCTAGCACAAGAGGCAAGAACTCTAACACTGTGCTATGACCCAGGTCTATTTTTTTTGTTCTAATTAAATTCAAATTAATTATTAATGCAAATTTAAAATTAAAAAAATTTAATGAAATTGTTAATTCCCATAAGAGGAAAAAAAAAATGTTTGTTATATTCCTACTTGTTATTTTTCTTTTTTTTTATATATATATAAACGTACAGTAAGTATATATAATATTTATTATCAAATAGAAAGTTCAATTAAATTTTCTTTTTCCAAGAATTGTATATATATATATTTTTTTTATTAATCTGAATATAATTAGAATATTTTTGTGTTTATAAAAAAAAAAAAAACTTTGAAAAAAAAAATTTTTGTTTTATTTCAAAAGTGAATAACTTATTACTAAAGCCCGAATTTTTATGCAGTATAAACCCTTAAATATGCCATGTTAGCAAATAGAATATGCAATTACAAAGGAATCCGGGCTTTACTTATTACAATAATTTTTTTTTTTTTCATTCAAAGTAAAAAATGAACTGGAGATTAACAAGAGATCAAACTTTATAAAAAAAAAAAGATAAAGCCATTAATTACCCTCTACACCGTGGTTCTTATATACCCCCCCCCCCCAACCATACTCTAATCTACTCCTAATGCTGCGGTGCGTCTTGAGGTCGGAATGGTCCATCTTTCCTACAACATAGTGAAGCTTACCCAGTAGTGGCTTTTAAAAGTATTGTCAATGAACGAAAATCGTTATCCAAGTGTATGCTTTAGAAAATTATTACTCAATGAATCATCTAATATTAAATAATTGGGCGGCTCAAGCTAAACTACAATTTAATGAGGCAGGCTTCGACACTGTGAGTCTATACGACTCATCAAAGATTCGACTCCTCCTGGGCAAGCCTCTGGCCAACTATAGACAGAGTCTCATACTGAGAGATATTGATTCTATCAACAACTCGCTTGTTAGAGCTTGAAGGAAATGTGGGAAGGGTGGTATTAGTGGACTGTATAATTATATTTACTCCTCCAAGCAATCGTGGACTCAAGAGGTAACCGTATTTTAACAAAAATAATAACTTTTAATCACAGAAATAAAAATACACTACTTGATGTAAAAAATAAATAATGGCCACGCCGGTTTTGGGTGGATAAATCAAAAAGGAAGTATAAAATGTGGTGTGGAAGCAATTTGAGAATGGGAATAGATGAGTAGAGTAAATGATGAATTTGAGTCTGGTGGGACTCATATGGAGTGGTCTAGCAGCAAAGCATCAACCAACCGGGGGTTAGTGTAGCACGAAAGAGCATTTAACCAAAGAGGGGTAGGTTTTGCAATGGGATGTATGAACCAAAAATAAGGGTGTCGGCGAATGTTATGGGCTGAGGTTCGGACTGCTTCGAGCGAGTTCCGGAAGCCAAGTATTTTTGAAAGCGTTCTTTCTGGGATGCGGGACGCCTTCACTCCATTTCAGGTTAACTCTCCTAATGTCTGTGTAGTGCGCTCTGGCGGTGAGTTGGCGACCCTACATTTTGGCGCCAACATCGCGCTTTAGCTCATTTTATTTATCAAACTCTGTATTTTCCTCGGAAGAGTTTGTTCCACAGGAATACCTCACCAGGAATTAGACTTTGAGGTGAGACTTGTGGGTACTTATGTTTTGAAGCTCACAATGAACAATAAAACCCATATTATTGACCAAAAACAATTCTGCACAATATGCAACTTGCAAAGAAATGAGACCCTATACCATATAGTAGTGGTAAGCCCAATATATGAGGCCTTAAAGAGATTTCATTTAAGTCAAATTGTAGGAACTGGGGAGGCGGATTTCATGGGGGTGATACTGAATGGTCAGAATTATAATAAAGTTTTACTATTTTATAAATGAGGCAATGAAAATCAGATCTTTTATTATAAACACTGTCAAAAAGTGTTATTTTGAGAAAATTGCCAAAAACTATTAACTGTACGCCCGCTAGTTCTCAGAGTGAGTATTCAGGCCATTTTTTTTTTAAATTAAGGACTATTTTGAGTTTGGAGGGTGTTTAGACCCCGATTGGATAGGTAGCCAATTCAATTGAAATAAATATTTGTCGCATGAGGCGGATTGAGAACCCCTGACCTCTAGCACAAGAGGCAAGAACCTCTACTGTGCCTATGACCCAGGAAGCTACCATTTTTTTTTGGAACGAAGTTCTTTAACGCGGCTTACGCAGGGTGAATTGGGAGAAAATGTAACGTAACGAAAACGCGTTCCTAACAAAAATGCGAGCGACGGCGGAGGTATGCGAGATTAGCCGAAGTCTTGGCGAGACCACGCCCACATTCTCCTTCTCTTTATTTCCTTCTATCTACCGTAGACGGGAAATTACTCGCCAAAGATGAGCGGGCGCAGCTCTCCGCTTTCGACGGGCTTTCCGTTCATATTCATATTAAATTATATTCCGAGTTGAATAAAAGGCGTGAGGAACTTCGTTCTTGCCTGGGGTCCTACGACTCCATACGTTTGCTTTTTTTTCCTTAAAAAACTCCTCTAGCTTCTTATATATCTAGTCATGAAAACTAAACTATCAACTTTTAGAAAGTTTTTTTTTTTTTGTTATCTTATTTATACATAATAAATTTAGAATAGAAAAGTTTTACTATTAAAAAAAAAAAAAAAATTTTAATTAATGCATTCAAAACTTTTTTTTTTGTTAAACCATTAACCTCGATATTTTACAAAAATTTTTAAAGATGAAAATTTTTTTTTTAAATTTCATTTGGATCGTATAGTGGCTATATCCGTGATCACCGTTTCGTATAGAGAGAGATTTTGAAGATAATTGATTTCCTATCTCTTCTTAACTTTCTCTGTCTACGTAGATATTGATTTCTATCAAACTAACTAATTCTATTTCTATTTCCACCCGGGTCCTTTGCTATGCAAGATAGGATGTTGTATTAAAGTTTGAATAGGGATTCAATTCTCTTAGCCAATAGTAGAGACCCTTTGAACAACGTTTACAAGTTCACTGTGATAGGATGATTAAATAATTCATTAAAATAAATGAAGAAATTCAATGAATTTCAATTTTTAAAAGTACTGGATAATTGTTTTACAAACCCGGCTTTGAAGGTGACTTGATGTCAATAACTTCAAAAATTCAGGAATTTTGAAAATAGATTTCCTGCAATTTTCATTTATAGAAGATCTTTGAACATAAAATTTAATTTTTGAATGATTCTAGAGAGAATTCTTTTTAAAAAATACCACTTTCTTATATTAAAGGATATCTAAATGAACCCTATTATGCAAATGTTTGTCAAGTGCCAGGTACAGAGTTTTGAGAAAATCAACATTAAAGTTTTTCTGATTTAAATTGTTTTGATTAGATTATATATCATTTTTGTTTGTCAATTGTGCAAGTAAATACTGTAATTATAACAGATATTCATAAATTATCTCTAAAAATACGACTAATTTAGAGAATAAACAATAAAATATAAAAAATTATTTTTGCAAAATTCTCCTAGTCCAATTATATTTGTAAAAATGCTTCAAAGTCTCTTGATTGCAAATTAATCTATGCACTATTTATATTAATAAAAGTGAGGGGTGTTTATAGATCTTAATAAGCCAGATATTTATCTACTGAGACATATGTTTAAAGAAAGGCGAAGGCGAAGTGGCAACGTAGCTATCTATAGTAAACAACTTAAATTTACTTACACATTGCCGGAAAAAATAATTCCAATGTCCACTCACCTGTAACAAAGAGAAAGAGATATTTTAGATTAAATTAAATCAACAAGTGTATTCCTATTGCTTTGTTTTTTTGTAGTTGCTAGTGTTTTTTTATGTTTGTTTCTGTTTTATTATTGATATTTGTTAACAATGTGCCATTAAACAGACACTAGAACTTAAAATATATAAAAACATCTTTTAAAAAAAATATTTGTATGATCTCTTGTAAACAACATTGAGTGATTAGTGTTTCTTTTTCGAGAGGACTTAACACTCCATCCCAGATTTCTCAACCATACATAGTAATCCCAGATTCCTCTACCATACATAGCAATCCCAGATTTCTCTATCATACATAGTAATCCCAGATTTCTATACCATACATAGTAATCCCAGATTTCTCTACCATACATAGTAATCCCAGATTTCTCTACCATACATAGTAATCCCAGATTTCTCTACCATACATAGTAATCCCAGATTTCTCTACCATACATAGTAATAATTAAAATTTTTACTTTCTCTTGCCTATATATGTAAGCCTATTAAATATATTAATTATTAGAATCAAGTCAAAAAATCCCATATTGACATTTTAATGGAAATACACGTTTTAATTGCAAAAAAATGGGTCTTGTAAAATATGTTTATGATCAAAAAATCACAAGAATGAAATGAGCTACGAGAATCAAAATTTTATATTCAAGTTAAGAACTCCCATGGCAAGGAACATGAATCTTTTGAAAAATTTAACCAAAGAGTACTAGTACTTTACTGATGTAGTTTTTACTTTCTCTTACCCTATTTTTTTCAATTGGCTTTAAGGATTTGATTTAAAATTAATAAATCAATTATTTTTTAGATGCTCTTTAAAATATATATTCTCATTTTGCTCTCAAAATTGTTTAAAACACACTTTACTCTTGTGATTCATAGGAGAAATGTTAACAAATCTACTAAATATAGGAAAAAATCTGGTGTGACACATAACCTAGTTCCCAACTTCCTCTTACCTTCAAAGTTGTGTACTCTGCTGACTCTCTCACCAGATTTTTTTTTTAATTAATAAGAGAAAATGGTGGTAGTAAGGCCATTGAATTAAATAAGAAAAGAATTTGGAAGTTGGGGGGGGGGGGATATTTCGTTTATAACAAGAGAGAGAGAGAGAGAGAGACAGTTAAGTTGTCCGTGTGCATTGCCACTAAGATTCAATCTCACTCAATGTTAGGGACACTTGGGAGACGTAAAGAAAACCCGTTTATTCCCTTCTTAGTAGTCGTTTATAGAAGAGAAGAGAAGAGAGAGAGAAAAAAAAGTTAGTACTACGTACGTGTAAACCCTCACTCCCTCTCTCTTATAATAATATGGAGTTTATAAAATGTGGAAACTTTGCTTTTAACTTTTTTTTTTTGTGTTTTTTTTTTCACAGAGTGGTATGCATGAGCAATTTTTATTTTCTAAATATGAAGTGTGAAAGTATTGTCGAGATTTCAACGGAAAAGTGTATACAAAAAAAAAAAGTATTTCTGAAATAATCATTTCGCCTTATTGTGGTTGTTTAGTTATATGAAGAGTTGCAGACGCAGAGAATGCTGGTTAAAAATGTTTTCTTTTATCGTTTATTGGATTAAATGTGGATCAAAACCTCGGATTTAATATGAATAGCCTCTACCGAGACGGGAACGTAGGCCAAGGTAAAGTTTATATGATATAGGGCTATAACCTTTTTAGTTTACCTTATTTATATATTAAGCATTTTTCAGAGGTCATTTAGAGCTCTCTCTCTATTTATTTAAATTGATTGGAAGCCAATTCAATTTTGTAGCATGAGACTGAAAATCTGACCTCAAGGGGAAGTCGCCAGAATTCTAAACTACTGTGCTATCACCATGGGGGGACAGCTCTATGGGAAGAATGTTTATAAGTTTCCTTTAGTTATATGACACGTGGCTAGATGGCAACACTAGGCTAGTTAAAAATTTATCCTGTAGAGTTCGTTCCATTCGCCAACAAAATAACATTTTTTCATGAGTTTAATAACAAATACATTAAATGGCTTAAAAATCTGGATATAAATGAATTAACTTTTTTAAACTAATAAATTACTTTTAATTATACCTTTTTTACAATTTATAAATGACCTTTTGTTAAAAAAAAAAAATTTAATAGTACTTCGTGCCATTCAAGTAGCTAAAAAAAAGCTTTCATAAAGCAAAGTATACGAGGTTAAGTAGTCAGTATCAAAACTTGTGAATTGCAACAAGCCCGAGTTCAAATCTCTATGAGAGCAAGTTTTTTTTTTTTTTTTTACTTTTAGTTCCATGATAAACGTATAGATGGCTCTAAACTTATAAACAATTTTAAACTGGAGCTGTCCAATCTTGATTGTGTTTGATCTGTGGCTATGACCCAATAACAGTTTACCTAAATAAATCATGTTTCATCTAGAGCCAATGGCTGTCAGTTTAAATTTAATTATTGTAATAGATCTTATTGTGAATGTTGAGTATGATTTTCATTTATTTAGTCGGTTTTCTACCAAACAAAAATTTAATTTAGAAGATTTATATATATAATAGCGGAGTGTCCGTCTATCACGCTCTGTTTACCAACTTCCCCTTTTTAAACTTTTGAAATGAAATTTTGCAGTCTTATAGAAAACGTTATGGAGAGTCTAGGGAAAATAGTCGGGTTCCTAAATCCTCCAAAAAATTCAGAATTTGCCCATTGGAAAGCATTGAATTTTGTCTTGCCTTATAGATAATTAAAGTCAATTAATTTTAAATAATTAAATTTTTCAAATGAAAAATAATTAAAATTGTGATATAATCGTATCTATCTAATGTTATATAATTCAATTTTTACTAGCCGCGGCGCCCGCCTTCTGGGGGCTTCTCCAGCTGGTCTGCGGCGGACCCTCGCCTTTTCTTAATTATAAGAAGCTTCACGATATGGTTTCCTTTGTTCCTTCATGTTTTAATCGTAATGCCAGATTCTGACGCCCCCCCTGGACCCCCCGCTAGCTGGCGCCTGCGGCGGACCCTCGCCTTTTCTTAATTATGAAAAAAAAATATCATTACTATATTCCAATCCAGTTTCTGCTTGAAGATTTATTTACATTCATAGAATACACAAATGCAAAGAATACACAAATATTTCTCTATACATTTCCTATGGGAGAAATCGTAACTTTAGGAATTAATAACTCAAAAAGTTATAGGAATTTTGAGCCCGAGTATTTTTCCTGGACTCTCCATAACATCCTGTATAAGACTGCAAAATTTCGTCTTAAAATTCCAACGGGAAGTTGGTCAAACAGAGCGTGACAGTCGGACATTTCGCTATCATAAACAGTACAGTAGAACCCCCCCCGGGCTGGTTGATAATTATATTCAGCCAGAAAAAAAGGGCCGTCTCTTTATTGAGAGAGTTAGTGGGTCCTCCATTTCCGTGAGATTATTGGAAACAGTCTCCCCCTTGTTGTTTGCATTTTGTAGTCATGCCAGCCAGCCAGCCAGCTAGAGAACTGAACAAGGTAAACAAATTATACAACTTAATCAAAATTTTGCACACAAGTTGAAGAGAGAGAGAGAGAGCGATAGTTTTGTCAAGTAATCTCTTCGCTCTCTCTCTCTCTCTCTGTTGGAATTTAAGATAAATTTAAAGAGAGAGAAAAGGAAATAAATAAATCCCTTGCTTTACGCTCCGTTGATTTTCTATAGGGTATAAATTTAATGTTATTTTGTCGTTGAAATTTTGTTTTTTTTTTTTTCTTTTTTGAAATAAAAGAAAAAAAAAATTAACACTCTACATTCTGTTGATTACGTAAGAATAAATGTAAATTTTTATTCTGATATGATGATGGATTAAATTCAAAATTTTATTATATTTTATTTTTTGACTTTACTAACTGTTTTGTTCATAATTTCGTTAATAATTTACAGATTTTTCTTTTTATCAATCAATTATTTTTGGAAAAGTAAAGAGCTATAGAATATCCTAAATATATGTTTTTTGCATTCAGTGATGGTAAAAATTATATTAGGGCTGTCCAAAGTTATAAAAAACTGCAAAAATTCGATTTTTCTAGGTAGGGTCCGACCGAAACCGTAACCGAAACCGAATTTGGATTTCTTATACAAAATTCATATCATTTTACCTTTTTTTTTTTTTTTTTTTTTTTTTTAAATGCAACTTTTATTTGATGGCCTTAAATTTTTTCGCTCTTCTATCAGCATGTCGCGTTACAAGCCGTGACGTCAAAGGCCATGACGTCACAAGCCGTGACGACAAAAATAGGAAAGTTGAAATTTAATGTATATCACGAATTATAAAAAAAATAATTGTGAGATTTAATTATTCAATTTTTAAATTGAAAAAATATAATTTTTAAAATAATTTAAAATGATTCAAATCCTAAATAAATATTGTTCTCAGTTTTTAACATACGTCTATTGATTTCCCATTTTCCAATTATTAAGTTAAAAATAAAAACGCGATTTTAATACCCTTTATTGAATAATTTTCTGAAAATTTTCAGTTAAACGCCTACCCGAAAAAAGTTTCACTTGCATCGTGGTTTCATAAAACCACACAATGATTTTATTTTATTTTTTTTACTTTTCCCTTCTTGCGAAAATCATTTGACCTTTTTTACTTTCTCTTACCCTATATATGAAATATATATAGAGAGAAAGTATTG
Organism: Euborellia annulipes; assembly: GCA_023213315.1. Lineage (NCBI taxonomy): Eukaryota > Metazoa > Arthropoda > Insecta > Dermaptera > Anisolabididae > Euborellia > Euborellia annulipes. The sequence continues at coordinate 1,023 of JAKCPI010025616.1, read as the reverse complement.
TTTTTAGATGCGAATCTCATTCGACGTTTGTTTTTGTTTTTTTGTGTGCGAGTCTCATCCCATCTTTTCAAACTTAGGTTTCGGCTGGTTTTGGCTGAAACCATAACCGAAACCGAAACTTCGGTCGGTTCCTAACTTTAGGCAGCATTTTGCATCACTAAACCTCATCTGATTGAGCTGATACTTTATATTTCTATGTATTTCAATTATCTATATATTGTTAAGGGTTAAAGTTTCAAAAAAATCTGGATATTTCAAAATTAGAGCACATTTTCTATTAAAATTTTATTTTCTCTATATCTCTATAACTAGAGCTGATGGGGCAAAAGTGATAACATTTTGGGCTACTCCTATACCCAGGATTAGCACCACAAATTACTGTGTTATTTTAACAATTAATATATTTCTTAATGCATTTTATATTATCTGATAAATTTCGACAATAGAGCATCTACCGCAGAAGGGTCGGAGGAAGTCCGTCGGTTGAATTAAATAAATAACAACGGAGGGTAAATTTAAATAAAATTATAGGATAGAGAGGGGAATATGATGGGAAGAGGGATTAAAAATTAGAATAAACTCAAAAAGCGCTCATAAATCAATTCTTATCATTTTGTCAATATAAAATAGACTCATCAGAATAATAACGCACGCGGGAATAAAATGAAAAACGTAAAATAAACGGTTTATTAAAAAATAATAGATACACGTTGTGTTGTGTTTATTCCAAATTAAAAATCTTTTCAAGTTTATCTACCATAAAATTTAATATTTTCTCTCTATTTATTATGCATAATCAAAAAGTATAATTTTTTTTATTTTAACACCATTGACTAAATATTAACGTTTTGGCTTAAAAGTTTTTGCTTACAGAATAGCAATTTGAGGTAAGGAGGTGTTAAAATGAATTAACGCTGATTTCAGATGTTAAAAGTTAGGGTTTTTGCTTAGAGAATAGACCTGAATGTGTAATATAGGGAAATGACGCCCTTATCGATAAATCTACGATTCCCATCTGTACAC
>JAKCPI010025614.1:0-11791 GCA_023213315.1 Euborellia annulipes | reverse complement strand
AGAATGGGTCGTTTTGATAACTTAGCTACCCCAACATAAAAAATAGCCTCCCTATGGGGAGCCACAAGGTGTCTGTCCTTCAGCTATTTTAATGCTGAAGGACAAACACCATGTATTTCCCCCATAGGGAGGCTATTTTAATGTTGGGGTAGGTAAGTTATTAAAACGAACCCATACTTAAATAAGAATGCCTGGACTCCATATATGTATATTTATCAATAACGGATATCGTAAAAAGTCTTATATGGCCTGAGTTGCCGAAAAGACTGTGTGAATGGGAGTGAGAATGAGAAAAAAGTGTGTTAAAAAAAAAAAAAAAAAAAGACCATGGAATATTAATTAAAAAAATCATGATTTTGATTTCAGTGGTACTCGTTGCCTCTTTGACATAAGAATCCAGCTAGCTTAGAAAATGTAAATAATAATCTAAAATTAAATTATTATTATGTTACTTATTCTTGGATTTGCGCCTCAACCACACGGGAAAACGTAAGTACGATAGAATTTATTTTATGACGGGTTCATTGAAATTTTATTTACATAATAAAAGGAGATGCAATTTTTGTTCTCTTTGTTTCTATCAAAAGTTGGTTGTCAACATTTTAATAAATAAAATCAAGTTTCTTTTTGTTTCTATAAATCTTCTAGATTTTATCTCGGTGCTGAGACTCTGAGGTCACTTTAATATAAAGTTTCTATTTAATTGATTATTCTCGTTTATTGGCTTATTATTATCTAAACATTCCCCCCGCTCGGGGCGTAGACACACACACTTGAGGGGGAGGGATTTTATGTATTTATGCGGCTCGAATATCAACGTTCTTTTTTATTCCTCCCCGGTGTAATTGAATCGCTTTATTGAGTTAGTTTTAGTCAAGATTGAAGAGATCGAGTTGCTTCTAGCTATCTATCCCTCTATCCCTCTATACACAGTGTGTTTGTTTTGTTTGCATTGCTCGTGTGATTCGATTATCCGCTTGGATCCGATTACACGAACCAACGCTCCAGATTTAGACTGTGAATTTGTTTGTCTTTAGATCCCTTGGCACTTGAGCTTCGAGTTTTTAGCCCCCCCCCCCTCCTCCTCTGTCTAGGACACATGTCCGGTGTAGCCGATCCCCCCCGGTTGCTTTGTTATTTCTTAAATTGTGCGTATCTTTATTTTTCTTTTATTTCTTTAACATGATTAGCTCAAACTTTGGTTGGGTTAATTATTAGATGAGGGACACGTGCCTCTTGAAATAATACGCCACTAACGAGATTGAAATAAATACGAGAATGGAAATATATATCAGAGGACACATCTCTTCGCTCTATCTCTTAGGGAGCCGGTTGCTTCACTTCTAATTAACTACGACGGAGTATTGAAATCCGGATTAGCAATACTCTACTATATTTTTTTTGGAATTTTTATATTTTTGTTAGAAAATTAATCAGCTTTAAAAAATTATTTTAATTTTTAATAATTTTTATGACGTCTTACAAATCATGTTTATATAGTGGCCGGTTTAGGGAGGCATGCACGAAAAAGTTTATCGGCTTGAATAACTCCTCTGTCTTAAGAGGTATAATTATGTGGAATATACGGTTAGAAAGAATGATTCTTCAGCCATTTATGTTTTTCCTAATATTTCATTTTACCGCGCTGCGGTAAATTCTAATTTGAAAGTTTAAACCACCGAACGGCTAATGAGATCAGACTAAATGTGATGTCAATTTCTGCAGAATGAAAAACTCTAATAGAATAAAAAAAAAAAATCTCGAGTAATTAGCTCGAAAATCAATTTTTTTAAACAAAAGGTGCCATTAATGGATAAAGGTCCTGTTCTATATTGTTACTATGAAAATGTATGAACATGTTTGTTAACGAGAACAAAGTACGAGTAAAAAAAAACAATACTTTCTCTCTATATATTTAATATTTAGGTAAGAGAAAGTAAAAATAGTTTGAAGTCAAGCAAAAGACGTTGTAACGTTAAAAGGATACTTGTTAAGCGTGTTCTTATTTACTATATTGATGATTTGCTATCTGTCGGATAAATTTGCTAGAAGTGAAGCAACAGGCTCTAACCAAAGTTAGACAAAAAAAACATGTTCAAATTATACTAGCTAGATCAATCCTCAGGACAATTAAGTTGATATCTAGCAATTATATTATTTTTTTAACACTCACACTTTTTTCTTCATTCACACTCTCACTCCCCCCACACAGTCTTTTTGGCAACTGGTGCATTTAAGACTTTGACGATAACCGTTATTAATGAATATATCAGTTGGGGTCCAGGCATTTTTATTTAAGCCATTTGGTATCCAAATGGCTTAAATAAAATCATCGGACTGCCTGGGGTCCGAACCCCCGCGACGGTCGGTATAGAAGGTAGGCACGCTACCAACTAAAACCAAGCCCTTTATGGGCAATTACATTAATAATCTCAGCCAAAATCGGAGACGGCAGCGCCTCGCATTATTTGCGGCGTCAGCGTGAAATCAAAAAAATGCGCCTTTCGCTTTTCTGATTTACATAAAAGCGAGGAAATATTTTCACTTAAATAAAACCCCTACAGAATTTTATTTGTTTCATATATCCTCGCTTTTAAATAAATCAGAAAAGCGAGGCGCATTTTTTTGATTTCACTCGACGCTGGGCAAAAATAATGCGAGGCGCCCCTTTTTGCATCTCCGATGTTTTTGGCTGAGATTTCACTTCTTTTTGTGAAATATTGCATTTAAATATTATTTAATAATTTTTGTTTATTAAATATTAAGTTATCCCATGAATAGATATTTTAATATGCATTCCAAACAGTAAAAAAATAAATACATCGTTTGGTACCAATTCAAAACGATAAACATAGGATTTCACCAAATTTTATAAAATCTTAGGATTTTTATTTTTGTTATGTTGGTAGAATGTAAATACATCGTTTGGTATCCATTCAAAACGATAAACATAGGATTTCACCAAATTTTATAAAATTTTAGATTTTTTATTTTTGTTATGTTGGTAGAATGTAAATACATCGTTTGGTATCCATTCAAAACGATAAACATGGGATTTCACCAAATTTTATAAAATTTTAGGTTTTTTATTTTTGTTATGTTGGTAGAATGTAAATACATCGTTTGGTATCCATTCAAAACGATAAACATAGGATTTCCCCAAAATTTTATAAAATTTTAGAAGTTTTATTTTTGTTATGTTGGTAGAATGTGAATACATCGTTTGGTATCCATTCAAAACCCGATAAACATGGGATTTCCCCAAATTTTATAAAATTTGTAGGTTTTTTATTTTTGTTATGTTGGTAGAATGTAAATACATCGTTTGGTATCCATTCAAAACGATAAACATAGGATTTCACCAAATTTTATAAAATTTTAGGATTTTTATTTTTGTTATGTTGGTAGCACTACTTCTTATCACGTTAATCTATTGTATTTCTATCTGAATGGATTTAACCTAAAAATTGTTATTCCATTAGGGATGAAAATCACTAATATTAATAGATATGTTCCTAGATGACGTCATCAGGGAGCAAAATAGTCAAAATTGTCTTTTCGCCATGTTAAAGATAGGACAAATTTGAAATTTTGAATACCCCTCAAAAAGTCACTTTTGATCCAAAATGAAATTTTATATCAAAGGTATCGGGTTTTTGATAGTATCTATTTGTATTTTAAATTTCATCCAAATCGGTCCAGCAGGGAAACCTGTAGCTTTGTCCAAAAATTTGAAAATTGAAGAAAAGAATGAAAAAAAAAAAAAAAAAAAGAAAAAAAAAAAGAAAAGAAAATAAGAGACTAACTTTTGACCTTCCGAAATCGGCAAAATCTCAACTTTGAGCCTCTGCCATTCTTTTTGGGACTGGAATTTTTTTTTGAATTCGTGCTCAAAATAATCCTTATTTATTCTAGTTTAATATAAAAAAAATTTGGCTCCGATATCTTAAAAACTTTTTGAGATATTCGCCCAGAAAGAGAAAAGTTTCTCAAAAAAATTTTTTCACGTCCCTATCTTTTATTAAGGATTTAAAATCATTCTTGATAATATAGTCTAGGGACGACTCGTCCATCTAAATGCAATGGGCCATTGGCATCTATTGGAATGTCAACTAAATGGTAGTATTAAGAGTTTCTTTGCTTTCTTTTGCTTTTCACATGCTCGGCGACGAGTCGCTCCCGCGACTCTTGATAGATAACGACAAAGTGTTTGTTTTATTAGCATTTTTTTTTTTAAACATTAACACTTTTTTCTCATTCACACTCACACTCATACACACATTCACACAGTCTTTTCGGCAACTCAGGCCATTTAAGACTTTATACGATAACCGTTGTTAATTTATATATGTATTTGTGGGTTCAGGCATTTCTATTTAAGCCATCTGGTATCCAAATGGCTTAAATAAAATCTTCGGACTGCCTGGGTCCGAACACCGTCCCTACCACTAACCACCCCACATATTATTAAATAAAATTTTGTTTTATTAGCTTTAAATCTCTTTAGAGGGAAATAAAAAGAAAAAACACAATAGGATTGTATATTTATTTAAAATAAATAAAAAAGAAAGAAGAAGGAAGCTAAATCAAATGCCAGGGTCACAAATGTATCTCTTAATTTAAGCCATCCATCAATTTTGTGTTCTGAAATAGTAGAGAAATTCTCTTTTATTTCCGGGTCTCCTTGATTATGATGATGATGATCACTTCTCTCTCTCTCTCCTCTCTCTCTTCTCTAAGGTCATTAAAGAATCACTTTCAATCTCTTGTCGTAATTTTATTTATTTTTTGTCATTTTACAATTAGGAAAAATTTTATTTAATAGTGATTTGGAAAAACCACAAGTTACCCGAGATTAAACTGAATTTTTTTAAATCTCCTCCACTTGCCTATTTTTTTACTTTCTCTTACCTATATATGTTAAAAATATAGATATATATGTTAAAATATAAAGAGAGAAAGTATTGGATTCATGTCAAAAATTCGATGTCGAGATTTTGATGGATCTTCACGTTTTGAGGACACCTGAGTCCGAGAAAGTGGTTTTCGCGACATGGTCTGTCTGTGTGTGTGTGTGTGTCTGTGAACAATATATCTCAAGAACGAAAAGAGCTAGGAAGTTGAAATTTTATATTTAAGTTAGACAATCCCATGGGACTTAATTCGAAGCTTTGGAACAAAATTGGCCAAAAAGTATTAGTACTTTACTGATATACTTTTTCAGTTTTTTTTTTCGATTTTCTCAAAATTCGTTTCATCGATTTTGAATGAAATTCAAAAAAAAAATCAATTATTTTTTAGATTTTTAGAAATGTATATTCTCATTTTGCTCTAAAATTGTTTGAAGCATACTTTACTCTTGTAGGCTACTTCAAAGGAAAGATTGGAGAAATGGTTGCTATTATAAAATACAAATATTTTCTCATATTTATAAATTTTACTTCTTAAATTCTAATGTACTTCTGGAAACTAAATACAGAATATATTGTCGAAGCCGAACAACCAGAGGTTTACTTTGCTTAAAAAACTTTTTGCAGATTGAGTTGCAAGATGAAGAAATAAAATTAAAAATTTTATTTATCAGGATTTATTAGTGCTGACGACCAACTGCAGTACATTGGTTTCGGTTACATTGAACCATCATCAGGTCTGTAAAATTATTACAAGTAAGCAAGACACTCATATCGGTCATTTTTACTTTCTCTTACCTATGTATATATGTAATATATATATAGAGAGAAAGTATTGGATTCATGTCAAAAATTCGATGTCGAGATTTTGATGGATCTTTACGTTTTGAGGTCCCCTGAATCCAAAAAAATTGGTTTTCGCGACATGGTCTGTCTGTCTGTCTGTCTGTGTGTGTGTGTGTGTGTCCGTGAACAAAATATCTCAAGAACGAAAAGAGCTAGGAGGTTGAAATTTTATATTTAAGTTAGGCGGGGTGCCCCCATGGGACGTGACACGAAGCTTTTGAACAAAATCGACCAAAGAGTACTAGTACTTTACTGATGTACTTTTTCAGTTTTTTTCGATTTTCTCAAAATTTTGCTCCAACGATTTTTTTTTAAATTCATATATCAACTATTTTTTAGTTGCTCTTTAAAATGTATATTCTCATTTTGTGATTGAAATCTTCTGAAGACCACTTTACTCTTGTACTCCATAGAAAAGATAGGAGAAATGGTTGCCATGGTATCAAAATATAAATATTTTGCCATACTTATAAATTTTACATCTTGAAAATCGAATGTACCGTACTGTCGGAAACTAAATACATGTCGACACAAAAAATCTGGTGTGACAAGCACAGTACACAACTTTCGATTACCGAAGGTAAGAGAAAGTTGTGTGCTGTGCGCCAGTCACACCAGATTTTTTAAAAACGTATCAACAAAAACTCACCACCAAATCATATGTTTCGTGTTTAGAATATATTGTCACAAAAAAATCTCGAGGGACTAGCCCAGGACACAACTTTCAAAAAACGGAAAGAGAAAGTTGGGTGCCGTGAGGCCAGTCACACCAGGTTTAATCTCATTGAAGCCACTGACTGCAAGTGCAAAGCGTTCTTTCAAACAATTCGGAAGATTCTTTTATTTTTTTTAAATAGTATAAATGACCTTTTATTTATTGCATGATTTGTTAAAAAGAAAGTTCAGGGCCAAAGACAGAGAGAGCGAGAGAGCGAGAGTAGCAGTAGCAGTCAATCAGTGACTGGACTCACCTGTGCTGCCATCACTCGTTGTCTTTGTGCTATTAGAGAGCATTTAGCGCAAGAGCAGGCTTTAAACTCGCATAAACGTTTATGCCCTTTGAGCCATGAGATGACGCCATGGTTTCTACATCTGGCGCATTTCGGACGACGTGCTCCTCGTTCAGTGCGTGGATAACCGTCACTTGAACTGGCGGCCGCCTCACCTCCTCGGCCAGGGCTCAACATCACCCTAGAAATTAACGAAAAAAAAAAAATAAAAAGATTCAAGGTTGTTCGGACATTAAGGCACTTATATGATTTGTAATATGTTATTAATCACTATCACATAAGTGTAAAATAATTTTTTGAAGCAGATCTGACGAAGGGGTTATCGTGTAATTAATTATTACAAAATTTACATGTAGCCTATAGGGAATGTAGACGAAACGAATGTTTGTTATGTAGCCACTCCTGATAAAGATAAAAAAACAAAAAGTTCTATATTTATCAATTAACTTCCGTAGAATATGTTGAAACTAAAATCAAAATTTTCTGACGAAGGCTTTTAAAAATATTTTATCAAGACAAAAAAATTCACAAAAATGTCAGCCCGCCATACTTAAATATAAGTCACGTGACTCAGACCAGTGCGGTAACATCGCATAAAATAAAACACGTTTCCACGCTTTCACTTAGATTTTTTTTTTATTTACTATATTTTTTGTCGCAAATCGCCCGGCCATTGTGCCTAAACTGATTTGCATTATTCATTGAAATAAATAAAATAAAACTAAACACTACACAGCAAGATCAGTGGCGTCATTTTAACATTTTCTTGGGGGGGGGGGTAAGAAAAAGTAAAAAACAGTAATAAGTCAGTTTGTTAATTTATTTAATCAAATAGTTTTTTTTTTTTATAAAATATTTTACTAAATATTATTTAACAAAATTAACACATTATAGACTCTTCGAAAAGTTAACTTTTAATTTCCAGGAGTAGCTGCTGAATGTATAATTAACACCGGAAGGGAGTAACACTGCCGAGAGCAAATAAAGAAAAATATTTCTCTTTTTTCACTTTTTATTTAATACAAATATCGACGTTTCGGCCGATTGTTCCGGCCTTCATCAGGACAATAATTGTTATGTTCGCCTCAAGCTTAGAGGGTTTTTTTTTTTTTTTTTTTTTTTTAAAACATTCACACTTTTTTCTCATTCACACTCACACTACACACACATTCACACTGGCTTCTTCGGCAGCTCAGGCCATATAAGACATTTACGATAACCGTTATTTATGAATTTATATATATTAGGGTCCAGGCATTTTTATTTAAGCCATCTGGTATCCAGATGGCTTAAATAAAATCATCGGACCGCCTGGGGGTCCGAACCCGCGACGTTTGGTATATGAGGTTAGCACGCTAACCTCTTACACCACGCTCCCGTGGGCCTTAGAGGGGTTCTTGGCAACTCCCACACATATTGTTGCTGGGAACCTTCGTTGGTTCAAAGAGAATCTCTTCTAAATATTAAAATTAAAATAAAATACAACTTATATGTTACAAAATATGCAAAAGATTTTAACTAAATATGCAAAAATCTATACTATTATATAAAAGACAATCTCTGTCTGTCTGTCTGTCTGTCTTGTAACGCATAGACCCGAAACTACTGGACCGATTTTCATGGAGTTTTTTTAATGGGTAGGGAATTTTCCGGGGGTGGTTTTAGGCTATCATTATATCGAATTAGGGGTAGGGAACCCCCCTTTTTGGGGGTATCAATTACCCCATAGCAAAGCATTGGAAAACAGGATCTAACTCGCTTTACGGAAAATATATTTATCAAATCTTTAAAATGAAAAATAAAAACTCTTCCTCCCCCTAACAATTCGACATTTGAAAAGATTTTTCCGCTCTGCGCCCCCACCCCCACCCCTATAATTATTATTTTTTTTTTATTTTTCATTCGATTTTAATAAAATTTAAAATGTGGCTTTCTTAGGGTGTAAATAATTGAAAAATGGTATTTTAGACCTCAGAAAGTCCAATCACCCCCCCTTGACCCCCCCTAAAATTTATTTTTCATTCGATTTTAATAAAATTTAAAATGTGGCTTTCTTAGGGTGTAAATAATTGAAAAATGGTATTTTAGACCTCAGAAAGTCCAATCACCCCCCTGCCCCCCTAAAATTTATTTTTCATTCGATTTTAATAAAATTTAAAATGTGGCTTTCTTAGGGTGTAAATAATTGAAAAATATATTAATCAAATATTTAAAATAAAAATAAAAACTCTTCCTCATAATTAATTAAAATACATTTATCTGGACAACTCTTAGTCATATCCCGAGACGCCGCCCGCCAGGCTAGGGCAGGGTTGCCGAAGGCAACCCTACCGCAGCTAGTATACATATAAAATTTTAACATTAGTGCCAAAGGGACATAATTCGGATGGAAAATTGGTTTTCCGGGACGTACTTAATAGCAAAATAGAATATGTAATTCCGGGGGAATCTGGAGCAGCGGCGTAACTAGCCTTTGAGGGCGGAGGGGCGGTGAAGCTCAATTGTATTAAGTTAATAATTTAATTACCAAAAAAAATAAATGAATGACTTTTGACTTGAGCAAGCTTTTCACGTAATATAGATCTGGCAATCAGCCGTTTATTTTAAATCTTAAAAGCCTTCTCAATTCTTATTTTATTTAATATATTACAATGATTAATGCAAATCAGTTTAAATACAATGGACGATTTGTGAGAAAAAATCCCGTAAAAAAAAAAAAAAAAAAAAAAATGTAAGTGACAGCGAGAAAAGAGTATTATTTTATGCGACGTTGCCAGACTGGTCTGAGTCTCAATTTGTAAATATTGGCGACTGTCATTTTGGAGAATTTTTTTGACTTTCTTGTTAAAATATCTTTAAAAGATTTCAGCAGAAACTTTTGATATTATGTTTAACGTATTCTTCTGGAAGTGAATTGATAAAATGTAAGTTTTTTTTGTTTTTTTTTACCTATTGCTATATAATTCGATATGTCTGCGTTTCGTCGACATTACCCAAAGACTACATGTTAAATTTCAATTAAAAAAAGATTAATTACACGATAACTCTGCGTCAGATCTGCTTCAAAATTTTATTTTATACGTATGTGATAGGGATTAATAAAATATTAAAAAATTAGCTTTTAATCTAACAAAGTGCTTTAATGTCCGAACAACCTTAAACACAAGGAAAAACTATTTAAGGTTACTAAATCGATTATTTCGTAATATTTATCGGATTCTCATCGTTATAATTAGCGAATAAACCTGTATAGGTAATATTGAAGAATCGTATACAATCGAACACACAAAAATATATTTTTGAAAACGCCCGTTCCGATAATTTTACTTCGCCGACAAGAGGTCTCTTTTCACTTTCCGCATCACATATATAGGCTAGATAAGGAAGGTTGCGTTAGCCTAAGTCTGAGATTTGATCAATAATTTCTTTTAATTATGATTAGCGCACCTTATTTTGAATATATACAAATTCATAAATATTATATTTTGCCACCCACTCTTTTCCAAAGACGTGAAGAGAGAGTAGTAATGTTTGAAAGAGCACACAATAGATACATGGACAGATCAAGCTGAAGAAAGCTTACCTCTCTGTAGCGGGTGAAGCTGCAACAACAGGCCCGTCTCGAGCACTTGGTTCGTTACAAAAAGCGAGAGAGAGAGAGAGAATCAACCCCCGCAAATGAATTTAGAGAAGCTCCGCCCATCTTGCTCTCTTATTGGCTATTTCCGGCACCAATGGCGCCTTGGCTCGACGCTCATTGGCCGCTCGGTGCTTTACTTTAATGGTGGGGGACGTCACAATCGATCATGGCTTTTTTTTGCTACCCCCCAGAGGGAAGTGTTAAATTTATTAACTCTTTTTCTAACGATGTTAAATGTTACATTACAAATAAAAAATTAATGAATCATCTAATATATTGACGGAATTGATTCAAAAAATCTGGTGTGACAAGGCTAATAAATCAGAGCACACGATTAGAAGATAAATATATATATTTATTCTAATATATGATATAAACACAAATAACAATTATATACAGTATAACACACAATCTCTTCTCTCTTCATAATAGTCGGAGAGCTGGCGACTAAAAGTTTTCTGAAGGCTAATATTTTCAGAATAGGTTGCATTTTAGTGATGGAAAGAAACTCCAAAGTCAGCACTTCCTTTGGCGGGAATAACCCAGTAAAGTTGCGGGAAGATGGTTTTTCGCAAATATCTCAAAAACTATACGGTTTTCCGCAAAAATTCATCTATACAAAAATAATCGAAATTAAATTACAAACAAAAATCATCATCGCCCAGAAGAGGATCATCAGGTGTATCGCTGGCATCGGACCCCGAGAAACATATGTAGAGATGCGTTTAAGAAACTGGAGGTGCTTACGGTCCCGGCACTATATATATTTGAGACCTGTACAGGAATATATCAAAATAAGATATCCGCCGTCCTGGAAACGAGCCTCCACCAGTTTAATACAAGACACAAAGAAGATCTGAGGTGTCCTAGGCCCATGTACGCGTCGGAGAGAGGTTGGCTTGTGGAGCTGGGCCCAAGTTATTTAATGCTCTCCCAGTCCACATCAAGCGGTCGCAGAGTGTCAGCATCTTCAAGAAAATAATAAGAAGCCACCTTTTATCAAAATCTCCGTATAGCATTGAAGAGTACTATGAGTAAAAAAATGGGGAAAAGAGGAGAAAAGAGAAGAAATTGTATGAATGTAACTGTAATTATTTAAATATAATTTCTATTATATTGTATTTGTATTAATAACTGTGATAGCTTTGTAATAATGACTTACTTCTATACATTGCAAAATTTCGAGAGAAGATAAATAAATAAATAAATAAATAAAACAAAATGGTCTAGTGCATAATCACGCTAAAGTGAACGTTTCGGGAGATATAGAGGTAAAATTTGATGGTTGTCATGGTAACAAGATATAAATATTTATCTATCTCAGTGTCTCCTTTTATATGAATTATAAATTTTACCTCTAAATCTCCCGAAACTGGGTTCACTTT
>JAKCPI010025613.1:0-21434 GCA_023213315.1 Euborellia annulipes | reverse complement strand
AGTGGGCCTTAATAGATGAAATAATCAATGGGTGCTATTTCTTGAAAACAAAAAATTGATTTTCATAATTTTTTAATAAGTCATTAAGAAAATATATAACTTTCCTTCTTGTTAATGTAATCCTCTTATGAATTTAATTCAATTTAAATGTCCTTAGTTTTTTAAAGGTACGTTTAGACGGCACCCTCCAACTCCCCCTTAATACATAAATATCGGACAATAAATTAGAATGTTTAGTCATAAATTTAGATATTTATGACCACGGTAAATCGACGTCAGAGCGTTAGGGATTCCATGCCGTTGTGCACGAAATCCCCGACTCTGAGACTGTGATTATTGTGAAATATTTTATAAACAATCAAATAAAAAAATTGTGCGATTTTAGAAATAACATATTTACAAATATAATTTATCTTTACAAACCCATCAATTCTTTTTCTTCTTATTTTCAACTACGCGTATTAAAATAAGTTAATATTTGCATTTTTTTCAAAATGTAAATAGGCTATAATCCGTTTAAATTAATTTAATTTAGAAAGTAGGTAAAATTAATTTAATCAAAAGGTGATATGTTTTATGTTTATTTATTTTTGTTATATAAATACTCAGAGTGTCAGAGGTAATTCAAGTTAAATCCAAACGCTGAATATCAAAATGATCATTAAAAATGTTAATTTTTAATAAATTTTTGAAACATACCACCTAGTGTTTGTGATTAATTATATCTAATAACCGTTATAATTTAAATATAAATTATCTCGATTTTAGTTTTTTTTTTTTTTTTTTTTTTTTTGATATAGAGAGTATTTAATTTTTAAATTTTTATTAAATGTCCCAATTATTATTTTGCATTGGGAAATAAATTTCTGAGGTAATATTAAATAATACACTAGATGATATGTTAAAGTCTCTCACGAAAATTTGCCATCAGTAGGCAGAATGATAGCTATATTCAGGGCTCTAATCTCATGTATTTGTTTGGTTTTCATTAGTCTTTTAATAATGAATAGTTTATAAATATTATTATATATCATTTATAACCAAGGGCGGATACAAAGGGGGGCGGAAAGGGGGTAATTACCCCCTGAGATTTGAAAAAAAAAATACTTTTTTTTGAAAAAAAAAAAAATCCATGTGTGACTGGCGCGCAGCACACAACTTTCTCTTACCTTCGGTAATCGAAAGTTGTGTACTGTGCCACATTTTTTGTGTCGACATGTATTTAGTTCCCGGCAGTAGGGAATATTTGAATTCAGATGTAAAATTTATAGTATGGGAAAATATTTATATTTTGTTACCATAGCAACCATTTCTCCTATCTTTCCTATGAAGGCAACAAGAGTAAAGTGTGCTTCAAACAATTTTGAGGGCAAAACGAGAATATACATTTGAAAGAGCATCTAAAAAATAATTGATTTTTGAATTTTAATCAAAATCGTTAGAGCGAATTTTGAGAAAATCGGAAAAAACTGAAAAAGTACATCAGTAAAGTATCTAGTACTCTTTGGCCGATTTTGGTTAAAAAGCTTATTTTTCCGGTCCCGGGAGGGTGTTTAACTTAAATATAAAATTTCAACTCTAGCTCAAATTCCTTCATGCTTAAAATTGAACACACACCCACACACCCACACACCCACCACCCCCCACCCACCCACCCCACAGACAGACCATGTCGCGAAAACCAGTTTTTTGGATTCAGGGGGACCTCAAAACGTGAAGATCCATCAAAATCTTCGACATCGAATTTTGACATGAATCCAATACTTTCTCTCTATATATATATACATATATACATAGGTAGAGAAGAAAAATGTATTTTTAATGTAAAATGTTAAAAATTAATACTTAAAAATTTGATTTGTATTTATATTCTGGCAAACAAGTACAGAATGCGCCTTTAAATTATCGAAATTAAGAAAAAAATGTGTGCTGTGCGACCAGTCACTCCAGATTACCCCCCCCCCCCCGAGAAACACCTCTGGATCCGCCACTGTTTATAACAGCATAGAAATATATAAATATAGGCTTATAAGTCTGATAATACCGGCTGTTAGACTAGTTTGCCATCTTTTGAAAGAGTGTTGAACTATTAGGCTGTTAATTTTTAAATAAATACCTAAATTTATTTTTTACCTTGGTCCCCACTTTATTTAATTATTATAGGTTGGATATTAATGATTTTTACATTTTTAGATTAAAAAAAAAAAAAAAAAATTACTCTTATCATAATAGAAATTTTTTTTGCATTTTCTTTAAATATAAAAAAAATATTTTTTAATTAATCGTAATTAAAAAAAACTTTCTTTTAATAAAAAATTCACAATTTTTAAAAAGCATAAAAACGCCTCAATGTTTTCGGACTAAAGATTCAATGTGCCCTCCTGGAGCCTCTTAAGTAGAGTTTATTTGTTACAAGCCAATCTTTTTTCATACCTGTGTGTAATTCCTCACAGTTGATTCTAAAATTCCACTTGCCGAATGTTTATAACGCTCTAAATACCGATCAATGGTTAATGTATTAGTGGATGACGTCAGTGTTGTCGATGTAGCTGTTGTTGTTGTTGTTGTCGTTGTGGTTATTTCTGTTTGTGAATTCTCTGAAGATGTGTTGGGAACAAAATGTTCGATAGTTTTTGCAAGATCATGATCACAACGTCGTAAGACAAGTTCTAAAACAGAACGTTTCTTATTTGGGAAAAGTCGGGCGAGAACTTCGACAGCTGCTGGGGGAACAGATCGAGATGGTGACGTTGTGGCCGCCGCCTGCTCGCCACTGCTGCTGTTGTTGTTGTTGTTGTTGTTGTATTGTTTTTGGAGAAGGATTGTCTCTGCCAGAGGAATCATCCGATGACTCCTTTTCTATCTCCACATTTGAATCATCTGCTAAAAGAAACATAACATTTGGGTCTTCTCTACTTGGATTTCTCTTAATTTCATTTTATTCACTTAAAATCACTAAAGTTTTTATTTCTAGAGATTAAATGAGTTACTCCGAGCCCTAAAGTACCGTTGTATAATTCTCTATAGATTAAAAAAAAGTTCTGTCAAATTCCGTCAAGTAGTTTCGGAGTTATAAGAGTTACAAGATAATATATAAAATTAAATTTGACAATTATTATTCTATAATTTATCCTATATATAAAATTGTAATTTTTTTTTATCATTTAAATTAAATTTCTTAATAATGTTTATTAACAATTTTATAAATTTTAAACTTTTATATAGATTTTCAGAAAATTTTTTAAGTAGGGGGGATATTTTGGACCCCCGCCCTCTGGCTATGACCCTGATTTACTGTTTATAAAAAACAAAGTTTGTTTTCTGACAGTTGGTAACGAATAACTTGTAAATAAATAAACAAATCGAAAGCTGATTGCCAATATTGGGAATATTTCAATTACCGCCATGAGATAGCAGCACTAATCAAGAACGCCTGCAAAGGGCTTTGGTAGACAGACTAGTATGCACACCCGCTTGGTAGATATTCCCTGGTTCGAATCCAGGGGTGTCTACATTTTCAGATATTGTTTTTACCATTATTATTACTTTTGAAAATGGATCTTTGAATTAATTCTACGTATATTTCAACACATTATCAGGTCTTTTCTCTAAAATAGTCGTTAAAATTTAACAACATAAAATGGGTATTAAAAAATAAAGTAATAAAAAATGCTATTCTCTAAACCAAGTTTTAACAGCGACGTTAACATGTTGCTTCTATCTCAAAGCTGTCAAAATCATAACCTTACATTTTTATACATTAAATAACGGCGTTAAAATATGAAATGCCCCTCCTGGACATGATATTAATTTTTAACACTATTGGATAAATGTTTAACGCTTCGGCTTTTGCTTAAAAAATAGCAATTTGAGGCAAGGAGGTGTTAAAATGAATTAACGCTGATTTCAAATATTAAAAGTTAACGTTTTTGCTTAGAGAATAGGCCTGTTTATGATTTAATATTTGATAAATTGCTTCCATACAGATGAATTATAAACAAAAAGGCAATAATGGTATTTATTGTTTAATAAAAATTAAAATTTAATTAATTATATTCTTATTAGAGGAGATATGGAAGTAGAGGCAGCCAAGAAAGAAAATTAATTATATTCTTTGTCTTTATTGTTATGATTTAAAAATAAAATGGCGGACGACTCTTTTATTTCAACAAAAATATTATTTATTTCGTACATAATTTGATTCAGAAGAAAATCCAGTTGAAAAATAGAATATTTTTTATGATAACAGAATTCACCCTTAAAATTGGATTAAATTTCCCTCTTCATCTTGAATGTTGACATTTCAATTCCCTTACCTCGATGTCCTGCTGTTGGTGACGTGAGTCCAAAGATAGGCCCCGGGGGCAAGTAGGCGTAGTTTGTGCCCGTTGCTGCGGCAGCCAACCCCAAAGCTATCGCATCCTCGGCTGCTTGTTGACGCTTCAGGGCCACCTGACAACAACATCAACATATAATTAATTATGCTTTTTAGAGTACGATACTTAGCTTAACAATTTGAAATTGTTTTATAATTCAATGGCCAAATATACGAAAAGAAAGAATTCGTTGAGGATGTTATAAATGTAGACTGTATATTAAAATTATGTAGGCCTATATGCAAGATGCTTGTTTTAGAAAAAAAAAAACAATCATAACTTGATTAAACAATTAACTTAGCAATTATATATCATGGCCAAAATGTTTTGCCAACTTAACAATTTAAAACCAACTAGATGCTACAAAATAATTATTAATTAAGTCAAAAGAGTATTTTTTTTTTAGTTCATAATTCAAATTCAAATTTGAAATTTATTATTTGATTAAAATTAGATGATTGCTATGTTCAAATTTCAAACTAAAATCATGTTTTATAATTATTTAAATATATATTTGATTTATTTTAATAAAATAAATTTTATATGGGTGAGTCAAAAAAAAATCCAAGACATATGCAGCCTCCGGCTCTGAAGCATGGCCAAGACCATTGACCGAAACGTCAGTCAACGGCACAATAAAATAAATAATTTTAGTTGCATATGTCTTGGATTTTTTTTTGACTCCGCCTTAGAAATGCTTCCAGCCACAAAGACATGCCTCAGAATAAATTTGTATGATTTTGATTTGTTCTTCTTATTGTTTTGTTTTTGTATTGCTTTTGTTAAACGTAGGTCTATATTTAATAATAAAACAATGTAAATTATATTTGTAATGTATTTTAAAACCAAAATGGTTAAAAAAATCAAATAAAAGAATGTGAGATGCCCGATGGCTAGCAAGACCAGGGGGGAGTGGAATATAAATAAAAAAAATCATGATTTTGATTTCAGTGGTACTCGTTGCCTCTTTGACATACGAATCCAGCTAGCTTAGAAAATGTAAATAATAATCTAAAATTAAATTATTATTGTGTTGCTTATTCTTGGATTTGTGCCTCAACCACACGGGAAAACGTAAGTACGATAGAATTTATTTTATGACGGGTTCATTGAAATTTTATTTATATATTAAAAGGAGATGCAATTTTTGTTCTTTTTGTTTCTATCAAAAGTTGGTTGTCAACATTTTAATAAATAAAATCAAGTTTCTTTTTGTTTCTATAAATCTTCTAGATTTTATTATTATTTGACATCTCGGTGCTGAGACTCTGAGGTCACTTTAATATAAAGTTTCTATTTAATTGATTATTCTCGTTTATTGGCTTATTATTATCTAAACATTCCCCCCGCTCGGGGCGTAGACACACACACTTGAGGGGGATGGATTTTATGTATTTATGCGGCTCGAATATCAACGTTCTTTTTTATTCCTCCCCGGTGTAATTGAATCGCTTTATTGAGTTAGTTTTAGTCAAGATTGAAGAGATCGAGTTGCTTCTAGCTATCTATCCCTCTATCCCTCTATACACAGTGTGTTTGTTTTGTTTGCATTGCTCGTGTGATTCGATTATCCGCTTGGATCCGATTACACGAACCAACGCTCCAGATTTAGACTGTGAATTTGTTTGTCTTTAGATCCCTTGGCACTTGAGCTTCGAGTTTTTAGCCCCCCCCCCCTCCTCCTCTGTCTAGGACACATGTCCGGTGTAGCCGATCCCCCCCCGGTTGCTTTGTTATTTCTTAAATTGTGCGTATCTTTATTTTTCTTTTATTTCTTTAACATGATTAGCTCAAACTTTGGTTGGGTTAATTATTAGATGAGAGACACGTGCCTCTTGAAATAATACGCCACTAACGAGATTGAAATAAATACGAGAATGGAAATATATATCAGAAGACACATCTCTTCGCTCTATCTCTTAGGGGGCCGGTTGCTTCACTTATAATTAACTTGGTATCCCTCGCAGTGGCGTAACCCCATAAGCAAATTCGAACTACGGGGCCCTACTAACATTTTTTTATTTCATATTTTAATATTTCTAAATGATATCTATAAACAAAAAAAAAAAACAAAAAAAAAAAAAAAAAAACCGATGCGTTGCTTCTAGTTGCTTCCCTGTAGTTACGTCACTGATCCCTCGGATAAGCTAGTTGACTCTGATTTTCGATTCTTTTCACATCTAGTTAGGCTAGTTAAGAGCTCAAATCGTAGTTAGCAAAGACGCAAAATTCGGTATATGGCTTAACTAACAATTGTAAGAGGTGAAATTAGCAACACAAGCCTTGTTTATTCACAATAGAGTCTTGTTAATCCGGCCTAAACGGGACGGGTCCTAAAAAAAATAATTTAGACGGTCTATACATAATACTAAATAATGCATACACATTTTATCTCTTGAAAATATCTGTAATAACATTTCGTTTTTCCTAAATTACCCCTTATTTTTGCTGCAATATCCCTTTTCAACCCACCGGATTAGCCGACGGAGCATTGAAATCCGGATTAGCAATACTCTTTTTAGGAATTTTTATATTTTTGTTAAAAAATTAATCAGCTTTAAATAATTATTTTTATTTTTAATATTTATTTTAATTCATTTTAATTTTTAATAATTTTTATGACAATCTTACAAATCATTTGTCTATAGTGGCCGGGTTAGGGAGGTATGCACGAAAAAAGTTTGCGGCTTGAATAACTCCTCTGTCTTAAGAGGTATAATTATGATGAATACCTGGTATACGGTTAGAAAGAATGATTCTTCAGCCATTTATGCTTTTTTCCTAACATTTCATTTTACCGCGCAACGGTAAATTCTAATTTGAAAGTTTAAACCACCGAACGGCTAATGAGATCAGACTAAATCTGATGTCAATTTCTGCAGAATGAAAAACTCTAATAGAATAAAAAAAAAAATCTCGAGTAATTAGCTCGAAAATCAATTTTTTAAACAAAAGGTGCCATTAATGGATAAAGGTCCTGTTCTATATTGTTACTATGAAAATGTATGAACATGTTTGTTAACGAGAACAAAGTACGAGTAAAAAAAAACAATACTTTCTCTCTATATATTTAATATTTAGGTAAGAGAAAGTAAAAATAGTTTGAAGTCAAACAAAAGACATTGTAACGTTAAAAGGATACATGTTAAGCGTGTTCTTATTTACTATATTGATGATTTGCTATCTGTCGGATAAATTTGCTAGAAGTGAAGCAACAGGCTCTAACCAAAGTTAGACAAAAAAACATGTTCAAATTATACTAGCTAGATCAATCCTCAGGACAATTAAGTTGATATCTAGTAATTATATTATTTTTTTTAACACTCACACTTTTTTTTCTCATTCACACTCACACACACACACATACACACAGTCTTTTCGGCAACTTAGGTCATTTAAGACTTTGACGATGACCGTTATTAATGAATATATCAATTGTGGGTTCAGGCATTTTTATTTAAGCCATTTCGTATCCAAATGGCTTAAATAAAATCAGCGGACTGCCTGGGATCCGAGCCCGCAACGGTCGGTATAGAAGGTAGGCACGCTACCAACTAAACCAAGCCCCGAGGGCAATTACATTATTAATAATAATAGATAACGACAAAGTGTTTGTTTTATTAGCTTTTTTTTTTTTTTTTTTTCACTCACCCCCCCTCCTCCCCCCCCCCCTCACCCCCTCCCCCCCTCCTCCTCCCCCCATTTAATATATTATAAACACCCGTAGTAATTAATATTATTTGTTGGGGTGGAGTTCATTTTTAATCAACCGTCTCCAACCAAATTAAATAAAAAATTCCGGGCCCCCCAGAGGCCCAAACCTTTTATTAGCTTTAAATCTCTTTGGATGGAAATAAAAAGAAAAAACACAATAGGATTTATTTATTTAAAATAAATAAAAAAGAAAGAAGAAGGAAGCTAAATCAAATGCCAGGGTCACAAATGTATCTCTTAATTTAAGCCATCCATCAATTTTGTGTTCTGAAATAGTAGAGAAATTCTCTTTTATTTCCCGGTCTCCTTGATTATGATGATGATGATCACTTCTCTCCCCTCTCCCTCTCTCTCTAAGGTCATTAAAGAATCACTTTCAATCTCTTGTCGTAATTTTATTTATTTTTTGTCATTTTACAATTAGGAAAAATTTTATTTAATAGTGATTTGGAAAAACCACGAGTTACCCGAGATTAAATTAAAAATAAATAATTTTTTATCTTCTCAACTTTTTTACTTTCTCTTACCTATGTATATATGTAATATATATACCGGGTGGGCCATTAGTGCGTGGACGGAAGATTGTGGGCTTATTAAGGGACATTTTTAAAATTTGTTGATCGCACATAATGTGGGGCCTTTAGGGCTACAAATTAAAAATATTTTTGTTCCAATTGCACCTCATATACAGGGTGGTCCATATCAAAGTTATGTTTTTTTAAATGGAACGCCCTGTATATTATTGCATATTTGGATTCTACGGCCAATTTTAGTATGACTTTATGTCATGCAATATGTTCCAAACCAAACCGTTTAGCCGCAAATCGGGCTTTAGTGAAAAAACTGCTGTCTGGAAAAAATTGAATATCTCGCGAACCATAATACCTAGGGGACTGTTCTTTTGTGATTTTACTAACATTGAAATGTACTAATGTAGGCCAGATGGGTAACCCGGAATTATTCTTGTGTTGGGAGATATGGCTATCCCAATTTGGAAAATTTCAATTATGGATAACTTCATTTTTTCAAATGGAACATGCTACTTTTTTTTATGCCATGGGACGTGAAATTCAATTATCTTTCAGCTGATATAAGGTTGTCTATATCTATCTTTGGTAGTTTTCTTTTTATTTCAAAATATCTGATAACGAAAAAAAAAAAAATTTTTATTAAAGACAAAATAATTGAAAAAAAAATCCAAACGCAAAACAAAATCGTAATAAATGGACAAATTATGCTAAATATTCGAAAATGTCTTTAAATTTCCCTTAAAATCATTTATTTGAACTTCTCGAAAAATAAATTAGGGTTATGTTCAGGTTAGGGGGTGCGCCATCTTGTTGACAAATCATAACCCGAATGTGAGCAAGCGGGACTTCTTTGAGAAGTTCAAATAAATGATTTTAAGGGAAATTTAAAGACATTTTCGAATATTTAGCATAATTTGTCCATTTATTACGATTTTGTTTTGCGTTTGGATTTTTTTTTCAATTATTTTGTCTTTAATAAAAAATTTTTTTTTTCGTTATCAGATATTTTGAAATAAAAAGAAAACTACCAAAGATAGATATAGACAACCTTATATCAGCTGAAAGATAATTGAATTTCACGTCCCATGGCATAAAAAAAGTAGCATGTTCCATTTGAAATAAGGAAGTTATCCATGATTGAAATTTTCCAAATTGGCATAGCCATATCTCCCAACATAAGAATAATTCCGGGTTCCCCATCTGGCCTACATTAGTACATTTCATGGTTAGTAACCTCACAAAAGAACAGTCCCCTAAGTTTTATGGTTCGCGAGATATTCAATTTTTTCCAGACAGCAGTTTTTTCACAAAAGCCCGATTTGCGGCTAAACGGTTTGGTTTGGAACATATTGCATGACATAAAGTCATACTAAAATTGGCCGTAGAATCCAAATATCCAATAATATACAGGGCGTTCCATTTAAAAAAACATAACTTTGATATGGACCACCCTGTATATGAGGTGCAATTGGAACAAAAATATTTTTAATTTGTAGCCCTAAAGGCCCCACATTATGTGCGATCAACAAATTTTAAAAATGTCCCTTAATAAGCCCACAATCTTCCGTCCACGCACTAATGGCCCACCCGGTATAGAGAGAAAGTATTGGATTCATGTCAAAAATTCGATGTCGAGATTTTGATGGATCTTCACGTTTTGAGGTCCCCTGAATCCAAAAAAGTGGTTTTCGCGACATGGCCTGTCTGTGAACAAAATCATTGTGTGGTTAAATGAAACCACGATGCAAGTGAAACTTTTTTCGGATCGTAGGCGTTTAACTAAAAATTTTCAGAAAATTATTCGATTAAGGGTATTAAAATTTTAATTTTAACTTAATAATTGGAAAATGGGAAATGGGAATGATAATGGGAAATCAAGAGGCATGTTAAAAACTGAGAACAATATTTATTTAGTAAGTGAAGATTTGAATCATTTTAAATATTATATTTTATCAATTTAAAAATTGAATAATTAAATTAAATCTCACAATTATTTTTTTATAATTCTTCATATATATTAAATTTCAACTTTCCTATTATAGTCCTCACGGGTTGTGAAGTCATGGCTTGTAGTGTCACGGCTTTTGACGTCACGGCTTGTAACGCGACATGCTGATAGAAGGGCGAAAAAAATTTGAGAGGATCAAATAAAAATTTCACTTCAAAAAATATCTCAAGAACGGAAAGAGCTAGGATGTTGAAATTTTATATTTAAGTTTACCCTCCTGGAGCGTGAAAATAATCTTTTAATCAAAATCGGCCAAAGAGTACTAATACTTTACAGATGTACTTTTTCACTTTTTGTCGATTTCTCAAAATTGGCTCCAACAATTTTGATTAAAATTTAAAAATCAATTATTTTTTACTTTCTCTTACCTATGTATATATGTAATATATATATAGAGAGAAAGTATTGGATTCATGTCAAAAATTCGATGTCGAGATTTTGATGGATCTTCACGTTTTGAGGTCCCCTGAATCCAAAAAAGTGGTTTTCGCGACATGGTCTGTCTGTGTGTGTGTGGGTGTGTGGGTGTGTGTGTTCAATTTTAAGCATGAAGGAATTGAGCTATGAGGTTGAAATTTTATATTTAAGTTAAACACCCCCGGGACCGGAAAAATAAGCTTTTAATCAAAATCGGCCAAAGAGTACTAGTACTTTACTGATGTACTTTTTCAGTTTTTTTCGATTTTCTCAAAATTTGCTCCAACGATTTTTTAAAATTCAAAAATCAATTATTTTTTAGATGCTCTTTAAAATGTATATTCTCATTTTGCGATTGAAATCTTCTGAAGACCACTTTACTCTTGTATTTCATAGGGAAGATAGGAGAAATGGTTGCCATGGTAACAAAATATAAATATTTTCCCATACTTATAAATTTTACATCTGAATTCAAATGTTCCGTGCTGTCGGGAACTAAATATATGTCGACACAAAAATCTGGTGTGACAAGCACGAACACAACTTTCGATTACCGAAGGTAAGAGAAAGTTGTGTGCTGTCAGTCACACCAGATTTTTAGATTTTTAGAATTTTTTTTTATATTCTCATTTTGCTCTAAAATTGTTTGAAGCATACTTACTCTTGTAGGCTACTTCAAAGGAAAGATTGGAGAAATGGTTGCTATTATAAAATACAAATATTTTCTCATATTCCGTGCTTAACTCAATTTTTAATTTTTTTGGCGCTTGACACACTAATTCATAACAGGGTCTATTTATAAATTTTACTTCTTGAATTCTAATAGACTTCTGGAAACTAAATACAGTATATATTGACACAAAAAATCTGGAAGGACTAGCCCTAGCCCAGAACACAACTTTCAAAAACGGAAAGAGAAAGTTGAGTGCCAGTCACACCAGGTTTAATTCATTGAAGCCACTGACTGCAAGTGCAAAGCGTTCTTTCAAAGAATTCGGAAGATTCTTTTATTTATTTTTTTTTTTAATAGTAAGAATGACCTTTTATTTATTGCATGATTTGTTAAAAAGAAAGTTCAGGGCCAAAGACAGAGAGAGGCGAGAGAGAGAGTAGCAGTCAGTCAATCAGTGACTGGACTCACCTGTGCTGCCATCACTCGTTGTCTTTGTGCTATTAGAGAGCATTTAGCGCAAGAGCAGGCTTTAAACTCGCATAAACGTTTATGCCCTTTGAGCCATGAGATGACGCCATGGTTTCTACATCTGGCGCATTTCGGACGACGTGCTCCTCGTTCAGTGCGTGGATAACCGTCACTTGAACTGGCGGCCGCCTCACCTCCTCGGCCAGGGCTCAACATCACCCTAGAAATTAACGAAAAAAAAAAAAAAAATTAAGGTTGTTTGGACATTAAGGCACTTATATGATTTGTAATATGTTATTAATCACTATCACATAAGTGTAAAATAATTTTTTGAAGCAGATCTGACGAAGGGGTTATCATGTAATTAATTATTACAAAATTTAACATGTAGCCTATAGGGAATGTAGAAGAAACGAATGTTTGTTATGTAGCCACTCCTAATAAAGATAAAAAGACAAAAACTTCTATATTTATCAATTAACTTCCGTAGAATATGTTGAAACTAAAACCAAAATTTTCTGACGAAGGCTTTTAAAAATATTTTATCAAGACAAAAAAAATTCACAAAAATGTCAGCACGCCATACTTAAATATAAGTCACGTGACTCAGACCAGTGCGGTAACATCGCATAAAATAAAACACGTTTCACGCTTTCACTTAGATTTTTTTTTTTATTTACTATATTTTTTGTCGCAAATCGCCCGGCCATTGTGCCTAAACTGATTTGCATTATTCATTGAAATAAATAAAATAAAACTAAACACTACACAGCAAGATCAGTGGCGTCATTTTAACTTTTGGGGGGAGGGGGGTTAGAAAAAGTAAAAACAGTAATAAGTCAGTTTGTTAATTTATTTAATCAAATAGTTTTTTTTTATAAAATATTTTACTAAATATTATTTAACAAAATTAACACATTATAGACTCGAAAAGTTAACTTTTAATTTCCAGGAGTAGTTGCTGAATGTATAATTAACACTGAAGGGAGTAACACTGCCGAGAGCAAATAAAGAAAAAGATTTCTCTTTTTTCACTTTATTTAATACAAATGTCGACGTTTCGGCCGATTGTTCCGGCCTTCATCAGGACAATTGTTATGTTCGCCTCAAGCTTAGAGGGGTTCTTGGCAACTCCTGACATATTGTTGCTGGGAACCTTCGTTGGTTCAAAGAGAATCTCTTCTAAATATTAAAATTAAAATAAAATAAAACTTATATTTTACAAATATGCAAAAGATTTTAACTAAATATGCAAAAATATACATATAAAATTTTAACATTAGTGCCAAAGGGACATAATTCGGATGGAAAATTGGTTTTCCGGGACGTACTTAATAGCAAATAGAATATGTAAATCCGGGGCATCTGAGCAGCGGCGTAACTAGCCTTTGAGGGCGGAGGGGGGCGAAGCTCAATTGTATTAAGTTAATAATTTAATTACCAAAAAAAATAAATGAATGACTTTTGACTTGAGCAGTTTTTCACGTAATATAGATCTGGCAACATTGCATTCATCAGCTGTTTATTTTAAATCATAAAAGCGCCCTCGGGGCATGGCGTAGAGGTTAGCGTGCTAACCTCATATACCAAACGTCGCGGGTTCGGACCCCAGGCAGTCCGATGATTTTATTTAAGCCATTTGGATACCAAATGGCTTAAATAAGAATGCCTGGACCCCATATATGTATATTTATTAATAACGGATATCGTAAAAAGTCTTATATGGCCTGAGTTGCCGAAAAGACTGTATGAATGGGTGTGTGAGTGTGAGTGTGAATGAGAAAAAAGTGTGAATGTTTTTTTTTATAAAAAAAAAAAAAAAAAAAAAAAATCATAAAAGCCTTCAATTTTTATTTTATTTAATACTAGCCGCGCCGCCCGCCTTCGGCGGGCTTCGCGTCTAGCCAGGGGGGCTACGCCCCCTTGGACCCCCGCCAGCTGGCTCGGGCCCGCCTGCGGCGGACCCTTGCCTTTCTTGATGAGAAACTGGGTAGCGTCTAGACAGGGGGCTACGCCCCCTGGACCCCCCACCCACTGGCTCGGGCCCCGCCTGCGGCGGACCCTCGCCTTTATTAATTATGAGAAACTGGGTGGCGTCTAGACGGGGGCTACGCCCCCCCTGGACCCCCGCCAGCTGGCTCGGCCCCGCCTGCGGCGGACCCTCGCCTTTTTATTCACTATAAAAAGAAAATTATTAGTATTAAGTATTCCAGTCCAGTGCCTGCTTGAGGATTTGTTTACCTTCATAGAATACACAACTGCAAAGAATACTTAAATATTTCTCTATACATTTCCTATGGGAGAAATCGTAACTTTAAGAATTAATAACTCAAAAAGTTATAGGAATTTCGGAACCCGAGTATTTTTCCGGGACTCTCCATAACGTCCTCTATATGACTGCAAAACTTCGTTTCAAAATTCCAATGGGAAGTTGGTCAAACAGAGCGTGACAGACGGACAGACAGACAGACAGACAGACAGACAGACGGACAGACGGACACTCCGTAATTATTATATATAGATATTACAATGATTAATGCAAATCAGTTTAAATACAATGGACGATTTGTGAGAAAAAATCCCGTAAAATAAAAAAAAAAAAAAAATGTAAGTGACAGCGAGAAATGAGTATTATTTTATGCGACGTTGCCAGAGTGGTCTGAGTCTCGTGATTTCCTTATTTTTAAATATTGGCGACTGTCATTTTGGAGAATTTTTTGACATTCTTGTTAAAATATCTTTAAAAAATTTCAGCAGAAACTTTTGATATTATGTTTAACGTATTCCTCGGAAGTAAATTGATAAAATGTAAGTTTGTTTTTTTTTTTTTTTTTACCCATTGCTATATAATTCGATATGTCTGCGTTTCGTCGACATTCCCCAAAGACTACATGTTAAATTTAAATTAAAAAAAAATTAATTACACGATAACCCTGCGTCAGATCTGCTTTTAAATTTTATTTTATACGTATGTGATAGCGATTAATTACATATTAAAAAATTAGCTTTTAATCTAATAAAGTGCTTTAATGTCCGAACAACCTTAAACACAAAGAAAAACTATTTAAGGTTACTAAATCGATTATTTTGTAATATTTATCAGGTTCTCATCGTTATAGATAGCGAATAAACCTGTATAGGTAATATTGAAGAATCGTATACAATCGAACACACAAAAAGATATTTTTGAAAACGCTCGTTCCGATAATTTTACTTCGCCGACAAGAGGTCTCTTTTCACTTTCCGCATCACATATATAGGCTAGATAAGGAAGGTTGCGTTAGCCTAAGTCTGAGATTTGATCAATAATTTCTTTTAATTATGATTAGCGCACCTTATTTTGAATATATACAAATTCATAAATATTTTATTTTGCCACCCACTCTTTTCCAAAGACGTGAAGAGAGAGTATTAATGTTTGAAAGAGCACACAATAGATACATGGACAGATGAAGCTGAAGAAAGCTTACCTCTCTGTAGCGGGTGAAGCTGCAACAACAGGCCCGTCTCGAGCACTTGGTTCGTTACAAAAAGCGAGAGAGAGAGAGAATCAACCCCCGCAAATGAATTTAGAGAAGCTCCGCCCATCTTGCTCTCTTATTGGCTATTTCCGGCACCAATGGCGCCTTGGCTCGACGCTCATTGGCCGCTCGGTGCTTTACTTTAATGGTGGGGGACGTCACAATCGATCATGGCTTTTTTTGCTACCCCCCCCCCCCAGAGTGAAGTGTTAAATTTATTAACTCTTTTTCTAACGATGTTAAATGTTACATTACAAATAAAAAATTAATGAATCATCTAATATATTGACGGAATTGACTCAAAAAAATCTGGTGTGACAAGGCTAATAAATCAGAGCACACGATTAGAAGATAAATATATATATTTATTCTAATATATGATATAAATACAAATAACAATTATATACAGTATAACACACAATCTCTTTAGTGATGGAAAGAAACTCCAAAGTCAGCACTTCCTTTGGCGGGAATAAGCCGGTAAAGTTGCCGGAAGATGGTTTTTCGCAAATATCTCGAAAACTATACCGTTTTCCGCAAAATTCATCTATACAAAAATAATCGAAATTAAATTACAAACAAAAATGGTCTAGTACATAAGCACGCTAAAGTGAACGGTTCGGGAGATAAAGAGGGGTAAAATTTTATGGTTGTCTTGGTAACAAGATATAAATTACTTATCTATCTCAGTGTCTCCTTTCATATGAATTATAAATTTTACCCCTCTAAATCTCCCGAACCGTTCACTTTGGGACCCCGTATGTCCTTCGTTTATTCCCATGTCGCCATTTTGCAGCTCTTGACATATCATCCGCACTCCATTTACCATATTTTTTTTCCCTCTTGTGCCATCAATGTTGTACATTCATGGAGACACGGTGTGTTACGGGAACTTGCCATTTTGTACAAACAAGAGCATAACTAGATTAGTTTTACCGTTATTCATTCGGTTGCAACACGATTTCACAGCTAATAGTAGGTACCTACTAGTACATACTAGTACTAGTACAAAACTAAAATAATGAAAAATGACCTACTTTTAGTGGAATCCCTATATTGCTGTGTCGATGAATACGAATTCTTACAAGAAGCACGTAAATTACACAAATATTGTTTTTAATAAAAATGTAAGAGTCAATAATGAAAGTGCTAAGAATAAAGCACACTTCCCCTAAGCCTCGAAAAAGAGTAAGGCGTAGTTGCTGAGGAACTTCGACAGATGATACAAATGAATCTATCTCTTTTTAGAAACAGGATATCTTTATTCTATCCTAGAAAGTATTGGATTCTTGTCAAAAATTCGAAGTCGGGATTTTTTACGGATATACACGTTTTGAGATCCCCTGAATCAAAAAAAGGGGTGTATCTGTTTGTGAACAAGGATATCTCAAGAACGCAAAGAGCCAGGAGGTTGAAAAACCCGAAGGTTTTGAACAAAATCGGACAAAGTATTTTACTGATGCACTTTTTCAGTTTTTTTTCGATTTTCTCAAAATTTGCTCCAACGATAAATTCAAAAAAAAAAAAATTTAAAATATATATTCTCACTTGGCCATTTAAATCTTTTGAAGATCACTTTATTCTTGTAATTAAACTGGACTACATCCACCATTTTATCAAATTTATTCTTGTACTTCATAGGTTGCTAGGCTAACAAAATATAAATATTTTGCCACACTTATAAATTTCATATCTTGAAATTCGAATGTACCGTACTGTCAACACAAAAAATCTGGTGCGACCAGTCACACCAGATTAAAAAAAAATTAATTAGAAGCCAATATAATTTGGTCCATTTATTCCGACCAGTGAGTGTACTTGTGTTTTTTCTTTGCTGACGTTTTTGTTAATAATTTCGTTAATAATTAACAGATTTTTGTGAATGAATGATTTTTAGAAAGCCAAAGAACTATAGAATATCGTACATATATGTTTTTGCATTCAGGGATATCTAAAATTATATTAGGAGTGACCAAAGCAAAAAAAATCTTGAAAATTTCGATTTTTCTAAACTTTAAGCCGTTTGCGGCACGTCTAAATGACCCCCGGTTGGGCTGAAACTTAAAATTTATATGTATTCTAACTATCTGCATAATTTGACGGGGTGCGGCGTTAAAACTAATTTGAACATTCTAAATTAAAGCCGTTTTAGAGCATATTTTCTACTAAAATCTATTTTGCTCTATATCTCTAAAACTGTGCCTGATGGAAAAATTCTAACTACATATCTGAATTCAGAATGAAAAAATCTGGTGTGACTGGCGCACAGCACACAACTTTCTCTTACCCTTCGGTAAGAGAAAGTTGCGCACTGTGCTGGTCACACCAGATTTTTTGTGTCGAGATATATTTAGTTTCCGATAGCACCTTAGTTTCAAACTTGGATTTTAAATGTTGACTGCTTGAAATAAACTATGGTTATTTTTAAAAATTTTAATCTCATATTTGGACATTTTATACACAATAGAGAATCGTAAATAAATACAAAATTTCATAAGAATTGGAAAAAAAATTTTAAATGCCTAAAAAGTTTCAAAGGGGACCCCCTTTTGAATCGAAATTAACATACAAATCCCTATAGGAAATTAACATTAGGCCTATGAGAGAAGGCGGAGAGACAGGCGATAATGTTTGCAAGTGAGAGAGAGAGATATATATATGTTTTCTCCTAAGCAATTAAAGACACAAATAAATGGGAATTTAAATAATAATTGATTTTTAATCTAATAAAAAGAAAAAGATTTAAATTCCGTTACCATGGCAACCATTTCTATCTTTCCTATGAAGAACAAGAGTAAAGTGGTCTCCAGAAGATTTCAACGGCAAAATGAGAATATACATTTTAAAGAGCATCTAAAAAATAATTGATTTTTGAATTTTAAAAAAAATCCTTGGAGGGAATTTTGAGAAAATCGAAAAAAACTGAAAAAGTACATCAGTAAAGTACTAGTACTTTTTGGCCGATTTTGTTCAAAAGCTTATTTTGAGCGTGTGGGAAGGTACCTAAGTTAAATATAAAATTTCAATCCGGTAGCTCAATTCCTTCATGCTAAAAGAACAAGAGTAAAGTGGTCTCCAGAAGGTTTCAACGGCAAAATGAGAATATACATTTTAAAGAGCATCTAAAAAAATAATTGATTTTTGAATTTTAAAAAAAATCCTTGGAGGGAATTTTGAGAAAATCGAAAAAAACTGAAAAAGTACATCAGTAAAGTACTAGTACTTTTTGGCCGATTTTGTTCAAAGCTTATTTTGAGCGTGTGGGAAGGTACCTAAGTTAAATATAAAATTTCAATCCGGTAGCTCAATTCCTTCATGCTAAAAATCTGTCCACACATACAGACACACACACACACACACACACACACACACACACACACACACAGACCAATTTGCGGGACCCACTTTTTTGGACTCAGGGGACCTCAAAACATGTATATCCATCAAAATCTCGACATCGAATTTTTGACATGATCGCAATACTTTCTCTCCTATATATTTCATATATAGGGTACGAGAAAGTAAAAATGCACTAGGTTCACTAATCAGATTTCTTGTGAAGAAAACCTTGTCGATTAGTGTTATTATTATAAAAAAATTTTAACTTAAACACCTGGTGTGATTAATCCCCCACTAAATCGAATTTCATTTTGATTAGGAATCGTAAGAGAAATTTGTGCGATGTCCTCCCGATAGGATGTCGGCTTCTACTAAAAAGATCCGTGTTCAAATCCAGGGCGTGCAGGATTTTTTCATTAAATACAAATATTTTTTTAAAGAAATCCTCAAGCAGGCCCTAGATTGGAATTTATTTGATCTCACCACAATATTTGCTGTGACATCCCAACCAGTATAAGGGACGTCCCTCTCAGTGATGCATTCTTCGAAAGGAGCCGGTAATGAGGGAGTTCCTCCTCAAACTAGGACATCCTCCCTAGCATAGAAGAGTTTGGATAAAAGGCAACAGAAATAAGGATTAGCTCGATAGCTAAAAATAAACGCATGAGGAGGAGTTAGAGATAGAAAATAAAGTAACTTCACGGGGTGCCGATAGATGGGGCTACGGCCAGAGGCCGGTAGGGTGTACGAAAGCACCTCCAAAGTAAATAAACGGGGATCCTAATAGTAATTTCAAATAATAATAATAAAATATTTGTGTTATATAATTCGTCTGTCTGTTAAAGGCGAGGGTCCACCGCAGGCGGGCCCGAGCCAGAGTCGTAGAAGGGATGGAGACAGACTAGAATGTATTTTCTCTGATTAATCCATCACTTTTTACTAATAGATATCATAATTTTATGATTGAAATTGACACTACTAATAATAATATGATACAGCTGGTGTCGTTGTTCCAAGTGGTTGTTGTTGCTGCTGTGTGGTTTTGCCACCCACACGCTATCATTTAGGCAAGTCAGCCAGCCAGCCAGCTACCTCAGTAACCTACCAGCTGAGATGCGTCTGTCAGAGAACATGACAACCGCTAAAAGCATCCCCCCCCCCACCCTCCCTTCCTTTCTCTCTCTCTCTCTCTCTCTCTCTGCTTTATTTGTTTTTTTAACAAATGTTTTGTTGTGATTAAGTAAATTCTATAGATTTTTTTCCTTTCTATCAACTCTTTCTTTCTTTTTTTTTTTTTTATTATAGTATCAAACAAATTAAAGAAACTAAAATTCCACCATTCCATTACAATGTTTGCTGGAATGTAAATGTATGGCTTAAGTGGAGGAGACATGATTCAGTTGATTGGTCGAAACTAACAATTTTGAATATTTGGTCACCTCAAACAAGTAATAGCTTATAATCCAATCTTTAAATCTGGAGGTCGATCAAATAAAAAGGTTTTGAATCAAATAAGATCTGTAGGGCCCAAAACTGTTTCTTGCCTTTTGTAATCGAAAGTTGTGCTCTGTGCTTGTCCCACCAGATTTTTACACATACTGTCTATTTAGTTTCCGCCAATAGCTATGATTAGAATTCAAGATGTAAAAGTTAATATTATTTCACAACTGAGGTGTTAATTTTTAATAAATCACTTAAAACTTATAACCTAGTGTTTATAATTTGTCTTAAATAATATAATTGGATTTAAAAAAAGGTGAAAATTCGACATAATCCCGAGATTGGAAAAAAAAAAATTTTTTTATAAAATTCCCTATCTGAAAATATTATTAAGGGGAAAATGAGAAATGCAGCTAAGGTTATTTCTTTATTCACAATCACCAGCTGACGTTTCGGTTCCGTGCTTGAACCATCCTCAGAGCTGGCGAAAAGTCATTATGAAGTGTCATCAATGGATTTTATACATTGTTAAAAATTCTTATATAATAAATATATACACAATATGAGATGACCAGGTACATAAATAACACGGAACCGAAACGTCAGCTGTGTGAATTAATCGAATAAAGAAACAACCTCTCATTTTTATCCTCTTATTAATATAACATCTCAGCTATAAATTGTTTATACGGGTTATCTGAAAATAATTAGTTTTTTAGGGATAAGCTAGTCTTTTCACATCTAGTTAAGCTTAACATATGATTCATGGGAGCTTTACCCCCTGGACCTCCCTCCAGCCTGCGGTGGACCCACGCCTTTTCTTGATCAAGTGCCGCAATTGTTAATCTTTCATAATGAGAAAGTATAAAATCCAATTCTTTCCAATGGGTAATATTTATTTTCACGCATTTTTCGAGCCTCTCTTTGCGAATTTGGACACAAGTATTT
>JAKCPI010025611.1:0-16952 GCA_023213315.1 Euborellia annulipes | reverse complement strand
TATAATTCGTCTGTCTGTTAAAGGCGAGGGTCCACCGCAGGCGGGGCCCGAGCCAGAGTCGTAGAAGGAATGGAGACAGACGAGAATGTATTTTCTCTAATTAATCCATCACTTTTACTAATAGATATCATAATTTTATGATTGAAATTGACACTACTAATAATAATATGATACAGCTGGTGTCGTTGCTTCCAAGTGGTCATGTTGTTGCTGCTGTGTGGTTTTTGCCACCCACACGCTATCATTTAGGCAAGTCAGCCAGCCAGCCAGCTACCTCAGTAACCTACCAGCTGAGATGCGTCTGTCAGAGAACATGACAACCGCTAAAAGCATCCCCCCCCCCACCCTCCCTTCCTTTCTCTCTCTCTCTCTCTCTCTCTCGCTTTATTTGTTTTTTTAACAAATGTTTTGTTGTGATTAAGTAAATTCTATAGATTTTTTTCCTTTCTATCAACTCTTTCTTTCTTTTTTTTTTATTATAGTATCAAACAAATTAAAGAAACTAAAATTCCACCATTCCATTACAATGTTTGCTGGAATGTAAATGTATGGCTTAAGTGGAGGAGACATGATTCAGTTGATTGGTCGAAACTAACAATTTTGAATATTTGGACACCTCAAACAAGTAATAGATTATAATCCAATCTTTAAATCTGGAGGTCGATCAAATAAAAAGGTTTTGAATCAAATAAGATCTGTAGGGCGCAAAACTGTTTCTTGCCTTTTGTAATCGAAAGTTGTGCTCTGTGCTTGTCCCACCAGATTTTTACACATACTGTATATTTAGTTTCCGCCAATAGCTATTATTAGAATTCAAGATGTAAAATTTAATATTATTTCACAACTGAGGTGTTAATTTTTAATAAATCATTTAAAACTTATAACCTAGTGTTTATAATTTGTCTTAAATAATATAATTGGATTAAAAAAAGGTGAAAATTCGACATAATTCCGAGATTGAAAAAAAAAAATTTTTTTATAAAATTCTTATCTGAAAATATTATTAAGAGGGTAAAAATGAGAAATGCAGCTAAGGTTATTTCTTTATTCGATTAACACCCAGCTGACGTTTCGGTTCCGTGCTTGAACCATCCTCAGAGCTGGCGAAAAGTCATTATGAAAGTGTCATAATGGATTTTATACATTGTTAAAAATTCTTATATAATAAATATATACACAATATGAGACGACCAGGTACATAAATAACACGGAACCGAAACGTCAGCTGTGTGAATTAATCGAATAAAGAAATAACCTCTCATTTTTATCCTCTTATTAATATAACATCTCAGCTATAAATTGTTTATATATCTGAAAATAATTAGTTTTTTTTAGGGATAAGCTAGTCTTTTCACATCTAGTTAAGCTAAACATATGATTCATGGGAGCTTTACCCCCTGGATCTCCCTCCAGCCTGCGTGGACCCCCCTTTTCTTGATCAAGTGCCGCAATTGTTAATCTTTCATAATGAGAAAGTAAAATCCAATTCTTTCCAATGGGTAATATTTATTTTCAGCATTTTTCGAGCCTCTCCATTTGCGAATTTGGACACAAGGATTTCTCCACATAGGGTGCAAAATAGAAATTACGGGAAGTGGGTCAAACATCGAGAAAAAGACAGACATATTGAATTATATATTTATTATATCGAACAATATATAGATTTACAAAAAAAAAAAAAAAAGAAAAACTTACCTATCTTCTATACTAGGCTACAATCGCCACTAAATTTTAATAAAATAATGACCTGTGGAGCGATTTATATAATGACAAAATGAATATCGGGTAATAAGAAACAGGAACTAGAAAATGATTATTTATATTCCACTGACGGCCACTTAATGTGTTTCTAAAAATCTAAATAAAAAGAAGTGAGCCGAGCGTACCTTTAAAAGAGTCCAAACAGAGAGAGAAGAACGGAAAGGCGCCATGCGATGCGATGCCAGAGACAAGATGCATCCCTGGCTGCCTGTTGACATAACTCCAAGGAGGCACAGCTAATTGACTTGCATCCCTGGTGATGAGAAACACCCTGGCCAACTAGCTGGCAGGGCATGCTCACTCAATCCACCACTTCCTCTCTCTCCATACATTTTGTTTGCAAATTATTATTTAATATAATAATCAATCAATCAAATCGATGAAATTTGAGATATTTTCAAAATGAGGGAGAGAAAAGGAGAAAAAGAGAGAGAGAGACCGCCCACTAGGAGGAACACAGATGTTCTTCAGCATCCTGGACCACAGCGATCCCACTCGCCCCATTTGTATATTTAGTTTTCAAAAAAAAAAAAAAAAAAAAAACAACACTAGTAATACAATATAAACTTTTCTATTTTTTACTTTCTCTTACCCTATATATGAAATATATAGAGAGAGAAAGTATTGCGATCATGTCAAAAATTCGATGTCGAGATTTTGATGGATATACATGTTTTGAGGTCCCCTGAGTCCAAAAAAGTGGGTCCCGCAAATTGGTCTGTGTGTGTGTATGTGTGTATGTATGTGTGTCTGTGTGTCTGTATGTGTGGAACCATTTTTTTTTAGCATGAAGGAATTGAGCTACCGGATTGAAATTTTATATTTAACTTAGGTACCTTTGAAGAATCTCAAAATAAGCTTTTGAACAAAATCGGCCAAAAAGTACTAGTACTTTACTGATGTACTTTTTCAGTTTTTTCGATTTTCTCAAAATTCCCTCCAAGGATTTTTTAAAATTCATAAATGAACTATTTTTTTAGATGCTCTTTAAAATGTATATTCTCATTTTGCCGTTGAAATCTTCTGAAGACCACTTTACTCTTGTTCTTCATAGGAAAGATAGAAATGGTTGCCATGGTAACGGAATTTAAATCTTTTTCTTTTATTAGATTAAAAATCAATTATTATTTAAATTCCCATTTTTTTTTAAATTTATTTGTGTCTTTAATTGTTTCAAAGAAAAACATATATGTCTCTCTCTCCTTGCAAACATTATCGCCTGTCTCTACTCTTTTTTAAATTCCCTTTCCACCTTATCTTCGCATAGGCCTAATGTTAATTTCCTATAGGGATTTGTATGTTAATTTCGATTCAAAAGGGGTCCCCTTTAGAACTTTTTAGGCATTTAAAATTTTTTTTCCAATTCTTATGAAATTTTGTATTTATTTACGATTCTATATTGTGTATAAAATGTCCAAATATGAGATTAAAATTTTGAAAAATAACCATAGTTTATTTGAAGCAGTCAACATTTAAAATGCAAGTTTGAAACTAAGATGCTATCGGAAACTAAATATATCTCGACACAAAAAAATCTGGTGTGACCAGCACAGTGCGCAACTTTCTCTTACCGAAGGGTAAGAGAAAGTTGTGTGCTATCCCAGTCACACCAGATTTTTTAGATTCTAAAGAAAATTAACTCAGAATGAAGAGTTATTTGTAATTAAAATGAATCAATTATTGTTAAAAATAAATAAAGCGTAATTATTTTTATTTGCAACAATGAACTAGCATTAAATTAGTAATAATAAGAGAATTTTGCCAACTTTTTGGGCTTAAAAATTTCTAGATCTTTATTAATAATAGAATAATAATTATTTGAATTTTTCATCCTCTGTAAAAGCAACGAAGTATTAATAATTCGTTTTGATAATTAACAAACCTTTGTTTTTTTTGGATGTATGGATTTAACCTTAATATAGCCATGAAAAATTAAGTAAATAAACATTTTTTTATGTAAATTGCAGTATATAAATCATCACATTTTAAATGTCTGATTTCCAGCCTCTTATGAAGGGTAGCTATTGAATATAGAGATTATAAAAAAATGGTGGCTGTAATACTTCTTTGACATGATTAAAATTATTTTTAATTTGCACGAAAATAAATAAATTTTTGCAAAATTTAATTAATTTTACGACAAAAATTATTTATTAATCTATAATTCTTTTAGTTTGATTATATTATATATATAGTTTATAATATAAATCAGGGGTCGGCAACCTTTTTCGGACGGCGGGCCATTTTCAAGATAAAATTTGTTATGCCGGCCGCACATTCAAATATAACAACAAAACAAAATAAAATTATTTTTCAATATTTCCAGAGCTTGAAAGAGAGATTGGTTTTTGCTTTTATTTTTTTTGTTTGAAACTTTTGATGCCAAGTTCTTATTTTTCTTGATTTTGGAGAGGCCTGAATAGTCTTAAAAAAAATTAAAAAAAATAGGATCAAGTTCACCTTTGGCGGGCCGCGTAAAAAATTGCAAAGGGCCGCAGGTTGCCATCCCCTGATATAAATAAATTGCAATAATAGCAAGCAGCTAACTTCACGGTGTAGACTTTGCTTTACCTTGTGAGCGCAAAAAGCGTAAAAATTATCTCTCATTTTTTTATAGGTCTAGGTTTTATTTTACACGTCTAAAGCAATAAATTATAAAAAAAACATAAATAAATAATAATAATAACAATAATCAACAAATAGAAATTTTAATTTTTGTCAAAAACTAATCTTTTCATTTACTTAAGTCTAATAATAGTAATAATTAAAATAATAATTTATAGATGTCTTGTCTCTTTTAATAATTTTTCATAAAATACATTTCATATATTTATTATTTGATTATAAATTATTCATTCAAATTACATTAAAAAATTATTCATTTAAATTACATTTCAAAAATAATATATTTATTGATTAATAATAATTAATAATAATAATAATAATGTAATTATTGTTTAAAAGAGAGATTGTTGTATGATTTCTTATAAATTATTAAAATCATGCATTCATCTTTTTTGTTTTGTTTGCCTCCAAATTTCTCTCTTTTATTTTTTACATAATTTGAAAATCTCAAACATTTATAGTGAATCAATGAAACTACCGGTAACTGATTAACCGGACTATTTAAGCTAATTAACCGGACTAATCCAGCAACTAAGGTAACATAACCTGTATTTTTACTTTTTTTAATCTTTTTATTTTTATAAGTAAACAATTTTCAAACCCGAATTGCTAGGTTTTCATTTGACTTTTAGTCTATTTTTTTATTAAAATAATAAGAACACATAACATAATAATAAAGTGTTTCAGATGAGATTCTTTAATGTTTCCTCTTTTTTTCTAATATCGTAATAATAGTATATTTAGAAATTTAATTGAAATTTGTTCTCGGTTTGTTTGCTCGTTTCTGTTTCGATTGCAATCCAAATTGATTGGCTCATTTTTCCTTTTTTTTTTTAATGAGATTCGTATTAGTGTATCAACAACGATAGTGAGCTAATTTAAGGATGTTATTCTAGCGTCTGACATGTATATAAACCCGGCAACAACGAGCCATTTGTCCCACTCGTGTAAACAAACACGCTCTAGATTGAGTTTTATTTGACACTCGAAACTTTGCTTGCTTTTAAATTATAACAATAATAATTAGTGTCTGTTTGGGTTCTTTTTTTTTTAAACTAAATTGATTCATATACATTTAAAATTGATTTTTTTTTTTGTCTTGTTCAATCAATCGATTGATTGATTGATTAAGAAAAATATTTGGTTTGCTTTCAGAATCGTTATTTTAAAAATATTTACTGACGGTTTCGTCCTCTAAACTTCTTTCACACCTGAAATTATTTGGCTAATCGGATAAGCTGCGGATCACGAATCTAGAGTTGCTATACAACTCGGGTTCAAATCCCACTTGCCGTGAAAATTCTCAAACATTGCCAATGTCTTATCCCTCCCTCATGGGGTCAACACGCTGGCCCTCTTATCCCTTAAGAAAAATCTATATATAATAAATGCGGAGGGTCCGTCTGTCTGTCTTTATCCAATCCACGCCCCATTTGCGATCTCTCTGAAGCAGTGGTTCCCAACCTTTTTTGATGTGCGGGCCCACTTTTTCCCTAAAAAAAAAAACCCTGAGGCCCAGTGAATATAAACCAGAAGTCAAGGATAATTCGTGAACAGGAGATAATCAGTTCAAGAGTGTTCAAATAAAAAAATTCTTTTTAAATAAAAGTCTTAGATTTCGAGTTAAGGACTTTTTATGAAAATCTGGAAAATCGCTACCTTTCCCTAAATATTTAAATGCTATCATGGGCGTACCCAGCGAGGGGCAGGGAGGGGCAGCTGCCCCCCCCCCTCCTAGAAGCAACAAAAAAAAAAATTAAATGTTTATAAAGTGATGAAACGAAACAAAATTGGTGGATGGCGACCGGGAATGATTCTTTTTGTTAGGACTCGAGGGTTTTTAGGCCTTTAATTCGAAGGCTTTACCTCCCCCCTGGACGACCATGATCTGACCATGCCCCCCCCCTAGAATTGATCCTGGGTACGCCCATGAATGCTATGGTTACAAATTTGCATATTATAATATTCTAATTTTAGTTACGGAATCCTGAATAACACTGTTATCGATCACTATTCAGAAAATAACCGTGAGTATTATACTTTTTGAGAAAAAAAAATATATTTTTGCCAGATTTATGTGTTAAAAAATTTTGATGAGCTAACTTTGTTGATCAGTGGCGTAGCGAAGGGAGGGCAAGGGGGGTCATCATGCCCCGGGCGCTACACACAAAGGGGCGCCAAATGGTCCGCAAAACAAATAATTGCTGGATAATTTTTTCTCAAATTTAAAGCCTAACTTGAGCCTATGACTTTATTTATTTATTAATTTGCGAGTATATTTTACATATAATATTATATGGTTTTCGAATGGGGCGGGGGGGCGCTAAAAAGGTATTGTGCCCCGAGCGCGAGTTAAGCTCACTACGCCACTGCTGTTGATATCTTATAAAAATATGTAATAAACAATAATGGCAAATTATGTAAAAAATTAGCGCATTTACTAATTCTAAATTCTAAAATAATTTGCCATTACATATTTTTATAAGATATCAACAGTCAAAGTTAGCTCATCAAAATTTTTTAACACATAAATTCGGCAAAAATATATTTTTTTTTCTCAAAACGGTTATTTTCTGAATAGTGATCGATAACAGTGTTATTCAGGATTTCGTAACTAAAATTAGAATATTAAAATATGCAAATTTGTAACCATAGCATTTAAATTTTTAAAGAAAGGTAGCGATTTTCCTAGTATTTTTTTCATAAATTTTTTTTTTTTTTTTTTTTTTTTTATTTTTTTTTTTTTTTTTTATGTCCTTAATTCTTATTTTACTTTTATTTAAAAAGAATTTTTTTCATTTCATGGACTTAGAAGACCGCGGCTCCATGGGTTGGAAACCGCTGCTCTAAAGACCCCAATACACGTGAAGGTCGTCCTCAAGGAAAAAATCTCAAGGATTATCGCTAAAGATACCTCTACGGAAACCTCGGACATACACGGACAGGGTTTTCCTCGAGGAAATGGACTTAAGGATTTTCTCAAGGCCAACACCTCATTCTCTTTAATCAAATTTTATCATATTTTCCAAAATTTATTTAAAATTCAATAAATATAGATACATTTTAAGCGAAAAACCAAAAAAAATATATTTTATTTATTTACAAAGGTATTTATTTATTTTAATGTCCTTTACAGCATCTAAGTTCATTTAGACCACATCCCTATTTATTTCAAATAATTGGTATCCAATTCATTTGAAATACATATTTCTCGCTTGAGACGGGAAGCGAACTCGGGACCCCAGAAGCTAATCTCTTTTCTCTGAGCCACGGGCTACGGTGAAATATTCCAAATCTCTTTATTTAATGCACAGTTCTGGCGGTTGGCGCTAGATAGCAGCACCATACACACTCTGTCTCCTTATTGATTTGTTGCCTATATGTTAGGCGCTAAAAAAGAAAGAAGGCAAAGCTTTTAAATGAGTCAGAGTTTAAATAATATCAACTTCGTTATTAGATCTAGAGAAACATTTGGATGATGTTTATATATAACGAGTCATCAAAGCAAATGAGAAAGAAGTAGAAAGAACAATCTTTTTTTTTTTTGTTTGTCTTATTTGTTTTAATAATTAAACTATGACGATCGATTGATTGTTTTTTACTTTCTCTATATCCCTATAGAGAGAAAGTATTGGATTCATGTCACAAATTCAATGTCGAGATTTTGATGGATATACATGTTTTTAGCTCCCCGCGACATGGTCTATCTGTCTGTCTGTGAACAAATAATCTCAAGAACGAAAAGAGCTATGGGGTTGAAATTTTATATTTAAGTTGGGCACTCCCATGACGCGTGACACGAAGCTTTTGAACAAAATCGACCAAAGAGTACTAGTACTTTACTGATGCACTTTTTCAGTTTTTTTCCGATTTTCTCAAAATTCGCTCCAACGATTTTTTTTAAAATTCAAAAATCAATTATTTTTTAGATGCTCTTTAAAATGTATATTCTCATTTTGCCATTGAAATCTTCTGAAGCACACTTTACTCTTGTACTTCTTACAAGGGGAGTGCATGGCCTTGATAACACCGATTTGAACGAAAATTTTTTATGTGTAGTAGTACTTGATGAAAATCGAATTCTGTTAAAGCGAGAGAACGCGCTTCTCAACGGTCCGTCTAAAAAAAAATGTTAAAGATTTTGCCTGCATGTCTTAAACCGTTACTAACAATAACATTTACAAAGGTCGCGATGGCTAGATCGGTAGGGCGCATTCTTTGTAAACAAATATCTCGAGTTCGAATCTCTCTCTCTTGTGCAACTATTTTTTTTGTTTTTTTGTGTACCATTACACTCTGGAAATGATTGCCGAGAAAAAAATTAATCCCCAATGAAGAGTTAATAGCAATAAATGAAGCTGAAAATATTGTAACATATTCAAAGTTCGGAAAATGAACGACCCATCTGTTTAAAACATAAATATTATTATAAATTTATTTATGTGTCCAATTAATAGTAATATATTTCTAGTATAATATTAAATATTTCCTTATATTATATTTTTGACAGAAAGCATTCGAATTTTCTTTAAATATATGGAACATGTTGAAAATTAAATGCCAATAATTAAAAAAAAAAAAAACTTTATATTTATTTATTAATATTAAAAAATATTCTGAAACAAAAAAAAAAAAAAAAATAGTTGCACAGGGCGAGATTCGAACTTGGAATTCCTTGTTTACAAA
This sequence comes from Euborellia annulipes, assembly GCA_023213315.1. Classification (NCBI taxonomy): domain Eukaryota; kingdom Metazoa; phylum Arthropoda; class Insecta; order Dermaptera; family Anisolabididae; genus Euborellia; species Euborellia annulipes. The sequence goes on along the minus strand of JAKCPI010025611.1, from coordinate 7,880 downwards.
GATTGCGCCCTACCAATCTAGCCATCACGACTTTTGTAAATGTTATTGTTAGTAACGGCTTAAGGCATGCAGGCAAAATCTTTAACATTTTTTTTTAGACGAACCGTTGAGAAGCGCGTTCTCTCGCTTTAACAGAATTCGTTTTTCATCAAGTACTACACATAAAAAAATTTTCGTTCAAATCGGTGTTATCAAGGCTATGCACTCCCCTTGTTAGAGAAGATAGGAGAAATGGTTCCCATGGTAACAAAATATAAATATTTTCCCATCTTCTAATATATCGGCGGAACTAAATATATCTCGACACAAAAATATCTGGTGTGACAAGCACAGAACACAACTTTCGATATATAAAAAACTTAACGCCACATCAGCAAAATAAATTTTTTTTTGCATTTTTCTCGGGCCCTTATCACCAGAAACGTAAAGATATATTTAAAATTAATAATTATAATTTCCTTTTAGGACAAAGTTTAAATAAAAATAAAAATAAATTTAAAAGTAATTATACAATATTATTGACGTCACTTAATACAAGTTGTACATTAAATAATAAATATATAATACATCTCTAATGTGTATTTCAAGATAGAAATCTCAATCACGTGATTGCACGAAATATATTTTTTTTTTTTTAATTTCCGTGCACCAAAGTCCTTGAGTTTGTTGACCTTGCTTTTCACAAAAAAATATACAGTAGATTTATTTATAATAAAATAAAATAGATCAATTTTTTTTCTTTTATATTTTACACCTTAAAAAAGAATTAATTCAGAAACTTCTTTCAATATCAAGAAGACAGTTTAAAAAAACCTCGACCAGATCGCAATACTTTCTTTCTATATATTACATATACGATATAGGTACAGAGAAGGAGAGAGATTGGACGACATTTTATTTATATTTTGTTGCCGACGTTTCGGAAGAGCTAGTCGCACTCATCTTCATGACCTACGGTAACAAGTTGGTAACAAGTGAATGTATTATAAAAAAAAAAAATTTCATTCTACAACCAGCCAAAAAATATTTTTCTCTTTGTACATGAAACAGTTTCTGCTTTACTTAGGTAAGGTCGAAACTGTTTTCTGGAATTTAATAAGGTCGAAACTGTTACCTGTAATTCAATAAGGTCGAAACTGTTTCCTGTACAGAGGGAAAATTTTTTTTTGGCTGGTTGTAGAATGCAAATATTTTTTTTTTTTTAAATGCTTTTATTTAACTTACTCTTTCAAAATCACCAACTTTGAGTCTTTGTTAAGGACACTTCCCGATGAGCTAGAGGTGTGAAATTTGATATTCAAGGGTCATTTTTGAAAACTTAAATTGTGAGTTGAGTTTTACTAAAATAGACCAAACTAATGTGGTACTTTATTTTACGCATCCTGCCTTCTTTTATTTAATACTCTTAAAAAAGACTAAAAAGCTTAAAATAAAAATATAATAAAAAAAACTAAAAAAAAATGCTTTTATTTAAATTGAACTAAAAAGAGAGAAATAATTTAATTGTTCTTGTTAAAATTGTTGAATATTTATGACTTAAAATAAAAGCGTGGGGGCGCTTCAAAGGGATTCGGAGGCTCTAAGTATATACAATTCCTTTTAAGCTATCAATGTGCGCCCCACGCTTTTATTTTAAGTCATAAATATTCTACAATTTTAACAAGAACAATTAAATTATTTCTCTCTTTTTAGTTCAATTTAAATAAAAGCATTTTTTTTTAAAGTTTTTTATTATATTTTTATTTATAATACAATCACTTGTTACCAACTTGTAACTATAATCCCTGAAGATGAGTGCGACAAGCTCTCGAAACGTCGGCAACAAAATATAAAAAGTCCTCCAATCAACTTATTAAGAAATATTTTATTTTTAAATTAAAAAAATTATCATTGTTAAAATAATATTCTTTTGCTTTATGAATTTTATAAATACATATCTATATATTTCTATTATATATGATTAAATTTATTATATATATATATATAAGAAGAAAATTTAATTTCAGGACTTTTCATTTGAAGATTTCGTTCGAAATTACGGGAGGTTAGTCAAATAGAGTGTGACCGACAAACGGACACTCCGCTATTATATATACAAATTTTATTTTAAATGTATTTTAGCTCTAGCTTTTTTAATTTATATATTTAAAATTCTAATTTAATTTATCACAATCCCAAATGAAATTCAATCTTTTACATACAAAAAAAAAAAAAAACAAATTATTGAAATTTAAGTAAAATTTTAAAATCAAAAATAAATATAAAGATGGGTTAATAATATTTTACAAGTTAGATAAGAAAAATTATAAAAAAAAAATTGTCTGCCTGTGTGTGTGTGTGATTTGTTGAGGGCGGGTTCCGATCAATAATCACCGATCGAATCTAACAAGGCGTCGGTTACTATGGCAACACACGTGACGTCACTCTATCAGTAAGGCCAACCAACTTGGAAATGAAGCTATCTTCCGATTAGTTTTATTTTATTTTATTTTAAAAAAAAATAAATAAATAAATAAAACAAAACAAATAAATAAATAAATAAATAAAAATCAATTGTTTATTTGTTTAAATTTAAAATTTATAATTTTATTTTAATTTAAATTTTTTTGTTTGTTTTTGTTTTTCCTCTCTCTCTCTTCTATTATTGATAAACTTGTATGTAATGAAATGATTAATTAAGAAGAGAATATAATTCCAAGGTGACATAATTATACCATTCTATAATTAAATTATCACCTGTTGCAACAAGATCCATTCGAGGGGGCGGAGGAGGAGCTATCAGTTGGCAATTCTGAATCTTATATCGTTGCTAAATTTCTTCTTATAGCAGAACCTCCCTTTTTCTTGCACCATAAAGACTTTTATGTTAACTTTTTTTAGTTACCTAATTTTTAAAACAACAATGTAACATAAATAAATAATAATAATTAAAAAAAAAAAACAACAATCAAAATTTAATTAGTAAACAAAAAAAAAGGTGCTGTTTTTTTTTTTAAAGTGAGAATATTTATTTGTTTTTAGTGAATAAAATATATTTTTTGAAAGTGTAAAATTATATTAAAAAAGAAAATAAAATTAGTGAGATTTTTTAAATCAAAAAACATCGAAGAAACATCGTCAACGTAATATTATCACATGCAATTTGAAATTTAATTAATGTAAGTGTTACTTTTTATTTTTTTAAATATTATTTTAAAATTAAATTAGAAAGAGAAAAATGATGCAAAATAAAAGGTGAAATTTATATTAAAATTTCAAGTGAAACTAATCTAATCTACTAAATTTAAAAATCTAAAAATAGATAGAGTGAGTGAGTAAATATAAAAAGGGTTGTGATGGTTATGGTTGTGAAATGGTTGTGCTTGAGGGCGTTGAGAGCTAGTAGCGTTATCCCCAGCCACTGACAGACCCAGGATCCCCTTCTCCAGGTCAAACGAGCAGCGCAACAAATTCCCTGCGCAGCTCATATATACAACAACCCTTGGGATCTCCTTCCTACCCTGGAAGTGAGTGCTAGCTCACTAACTAACCCTCTCTCTCTCACTCTCGACGACGTCCCGGATTTTTTTTCTCTGGATCGTGATTAATTGGAATTCCGTTTATATTTTTTTTTAAACAAACTACACAAATCCAGACACACACATACCTCCCCCTCGCCAAGAGAGCAACTTGTAGCATATCGATTGGTGTGTCGACGTCGTCCAAGGGGTCACATACAACCAAGTTATTCCCAATCAGTGCCAACTGGGTCATGTTCTATTATGATAACACAAGTTCCGACCGGATGACTGTCAATTTCTTATAAACCATGTGTTGTTGTTGTTATCTCTCGTTTTTGTTGTGACATTTTGTTGTTGTGAATCAAAATGCAAGGATCTACGACACCTAATGGTAAATATATTATGACAAATTAGAAGAAGAAAGAGAAAACTTTAAAATAAGATAACATTGAATTTAGATAGAGCAGGGGAGGGGGGTTGAATAATTTATTAAAACAACCAACCCTCTCTCTCTCTCACAACTTGTTATCTGATTATACAACCCTCTCTCTCCCTCTTCTTTTTCTCTTTCTTCTTTTATTAGAAAGGAAATTATATTCTGATTGATCTATTCTGATGTGTCCTTGGTTTAGAAAAAAAAAATCAAATCATTCTTTTATATTTCAATTCCAGCCATATTTTAGTAGAAAACTAGGTCAAAAAAAAAAAAAAAAAAAATGGAAAATTAAATTATCTTTTATTAAATTGATTATAATTTTTTTTTTTTTTTTGAAAATAACTTCTATATTATGAATCGTATCCAAATGGTCGATATTAGAGAATTTAATTATGAATGCTTAAATAATAGATGAAAGGTGCATGGCAGCCAGTCTCCATAAAATCAAAGTTTCTGTACATTAAACAGTTTCGACCTTATTTAATTAGATGAAACAGTTTCTACCTTATTGAATTAAAGTCGAAACTGTTTTTCCTTTACAGATGGAGACTATTCACCTCACTGCCTGCTCCTTTTAAGTATTATTTAAATGCTACAATCACTTTATTTCTTAAAATCTTAATTATTAGAACCTACTTGTTAGCTATAGTTGATTTTAAGAAGTAAAACTTGGAAAACTTTTTTTTGGCAGGTTGAATAATGCAAATTTTTGAAAAAAAAAAAAAAAAATTCGGTTAGTGCGCAATTTGCCCCAGTTGTGTTTTAATTTAAACAACTTGAAATGTTTCTCAAACTACCGTCATCATTAGCAAACAGTTGGAGACATCGTGATAAATCAATCTGACGATGGTCCGTTTGAGGCTGAAACTGTGAAATATGTGTCAATAGCCGAATAAAAAAAATCTTGAAATTTTTTTTCTTCAATATTTTGCATTCTTTTTCAAATAACTTCCAGATTCATCATTCTTTTAATTTAAACAACTTTCGGTAATATTTCAATAAATTATTTTACTTCAAAAGGCTTGAATATAAAACTTATACAGCATTTAATTTTCTTGGAGATTTTCTATTTAAAGTCATATTCCTTTATCAATTGATGTTGGTTTTGTGGTTGCCTCCCCACCTCCCCACCCCTTTCTCCCACCCCTTCCCCTCCTCGCTCTTTTAATTAAGGCTGCTCTGCAATCAACGTTTTTCTTAATTTGGTTGTTAAATTATGACTTCAAAAATCGTAATATAATTGTATTTCATAATTTTATTAACTACCGCAGCACCATCTGTAGAATATAAAAAAAGATGAAAGGGTGAAACGTACTCACTGTTTTATTTACGGTGGGTTGCAAGAAAACAGTTCTTACAAAAAATACAAAAATCGTTAGAGGGAATTTTGAGAAAATCGAAAAAAACTGAAAAAGTGCATCAGTAAAGTACTAGTACTTTTTGGCCAATTTTGTTGAAAAGCTTATTTTCACGCCCCAGAGGGGTGTCTAACTTAAATATAAAATTTCAGCCTCGTAGCTCAATTCCTTCATGCTTAAAATTGAACACAGACAGATAGACAGACCACTTTTTTGGATTCAGGAAACCTCAAAACGTGTATATCCATCAAAATCTTGACATCAAATTTTTAGAGAAAGTAAAAAGACTGGGACATCGTAGCCGGCAAGTAATTTAGTGTCGATATCATAATGAGAGACAGATAAGAATAAAAATGCATTAATTTAATTGTGATTTCTTTAATATTCGATACGTATTAAGCGGTATTATTAATTATCTATATATGTAATAGTGGAGTGTCCGTCCGTCTGTCACGCTCTGTTTGACCAACTTCCCGTTGAACGAAATTTTGCAGACTTATACAGGACGTTATGGAGAGTCCAGGAAAAATACTCGGGTCCCGAAATTTTATAATATGTACGTACATGTTGCAAACATACCATATGTATGTATGTATGTTTGCATTTATGTATTCTATGAATATAACAAATCCTCAAGCAGGCACTGGATTGGAATACGTAGTAATAATAATTTTCTTGGCCTCGGGCTTGGCGTAGTTGTTAGCGCGCCTGCCTTGTATACCAAGGGTCAAGGTTCGGATCCCAGGCAGTCCGGTTATTTTATTTAAGCCATTTCGATACCAAATGCGATAATCGTCGGTTATCGTCCCTAAGATGCCGAAAAGACTGTGTGTATTTGTGTGTGAATGTGAGTGTGGGAAAGTGTTTTTTTATAAAAACGCCACGGAAGGCGGGTCCGAGCCAGCTGGAGGGAGTCCAGGAGGGCCAAGCCCGCGCAAAGCTGGCGACACGGTTTTTCATAATTAAGAAAAGACGAGGGTCCGCCGCAGGGCCGGAGCCAGCTGAAGGGGGCTCCAGGGGGCGAAGTCCTCCTGTCTAGACGCCAAGGCGGCGGCACAGCTATCCATAGCTAACATAAGAAGGCGGGCGGCGCGGCTTGTTATAGATATTTATCTAACGAAGTGAGGAAGTGAGGTTAGGGTAAATGTCAATTTTTTATACTAGTTGGCCAGTTGACCGCAAGGGCGCATTAAATGGTTTATAATTTCACACATGTTATAATTTGATCCTAATTTCACTTTTAAATATTTTAGTATTTTATAACATAACCTCATTTTGTCACTTTGTCAGATAAATATCTATAGTAATTAATAATACCGCTTAAAATTATAGGAATCACAATTAAATTAATGCATTTTTATATTTAGCTGTCTTTCATAATAACGTTGGTGCAAATTAACGGAAGGTTTAAAGAACGAAGAGTATTTAACGGATCTCTAAATACGTACTTACAACAAGAGCGGATCCAGAGGAGCTTCTCGGTGAGGGGGGGGAGTAATCTGGTGTGACTGGTCGCACAACACCCAATTTTTTTCTTACTTTCGGTAATTTAATTTAAAGGGGCATTCTGTACCTATTTGTTTACCAGAATATAAATACAAATTCAATTTTTAAAATTTTATATTAAAAATAAAATTTAATTCCCAATAAAAATATTTTTCTCAAATTTCAGGGAGGGGGGGGGTAATTGCTCTTTTTACACCCCTTCCCCTTGTATCCGCCCTTGACTTACAACCCATCATATGACGCATATTACCCCTCAGAGAGTATAAAATTGCTTAATTTTGAATGCGTGGAAAGTTTCTCAAGATCAAAATCTAAATTGAGAATTTTCCTGAGACGAATTTTAATGCTGATCGTATGAAAATGAAGCTACCCCCCCCCCCCCTCTACTCCCACTCTTTTATTTCCTATTTCTTATTAAATGATAAAATTTCTAAGCTCTCTCACGTTCAATCCTCTCTATAGCGGAAATTTATATTTTAATTAAATACAAGTACTATCTGATTTGAAAGTTTATTAAAAAATATATTGAAAATTTAGTGTTAGGAGATATTTATAGATCTCTTTTATTTGCATCAGAAACATTCATCTTTTCGACAAGTATTTAATTTTAAATTTTTCATTAGGGCTGTGGTGTATTTAGATCCCTAGATCCTGGGCTCAAATCCCTGGAGCTAGCTTTTCGATTAGTCTCAATATAAATTAAAATACGGGAGACAGAACTCATGGGATTAAATAAAAAAAACATTTATCCGATTTTTAATTGTCGACGTTTCAGTCGCTAATTACGACCTTCGTTAAGACAATTATTGGTTAGAATAAATTATTTCCAGTATTTATCATTTTTTGAGATGCCACCTTCTCAAGAAATAAAAATTTTAAATTTGATTAAAAAAAAAAAAAAAAAGACGCAAAGCATGTATACATAATAATTGTTCTAGGGAATTTCATGATTAATGGCCGAAATGTCGAGAATTTAAAATAATAATAAAAATTATTATAATGATATAATTTTCCATTTATTGCAATAGATAGCTACTTATAAAATAGACAAAATATTATTCAATATTTTAACAAATTCAC